>JACCGJ010008072.1:0-30670 GCA_013407085.1 Atriophallophorus winterbourni
TGCCTTTTTATCGAATTCAATTAAAAAACATGATATAATATTGCCAATGTCGACGGTATCGTTTTGCAAGCCAAAAAGCACAAACAAAATGCAACCTTAATCAGGTTAACTAAGTATTTTTATTTAGTTTATTTGTGCAAACAAGAAGTTCGATAATAAATGAAATCCTATTTTATATTAGAGATGCTAAACTTTACCGAAGCTTGCAAGTGAATATAGTGTGTTATGACTGAGGTGTAAATATTTGGGTCCTTCTTTTAGAATACGTAGATATAATAACTTTGAAAATATCAGCAATCGAGTAGCTACGTCCAATGTAAGACGGACGTAACACTCAGAATACTAGTCTATACTGATGAACATGTCAGAAATCGAAAGGATTTCACGCAGAGATCTCAGTTGCAACAGTCAACGCAGATGCAGTTACCCGGAGGCTGCGTACCGTCTGTGGTGTTCAGAGTTTAGAAGGGGATTGTCTAACAAACTGCAATAATCCTGCCTCCAATAGGTCTGTCTGCTGATGTGATTGAAGACATAATGAAGCTTAGAGCACCAATTTAAAGTAAAAGCAGATTTTGTTAGAAAGTTAGCTGAAGCTCCCCTTGTATCAAACAACTATAACCATGTTTGAAACGAATCTGTGATGTAAGGATACATAAAAACGGCGTCTTAGCGATCGGCAAGTATTCGAATTATGCTCTCTTTATCAGTTGAGATCAAACACCGTTCGCTCCCGTAGATTTTGGTGTTGGAGTCTGCAATCGGCCAATCGCCTCATTAGTGAGGCTCAACTCCATGGTATATACGATGATATCTAGCCATTGGTGGTCGGTATTTACCGCGAAGTCCATGACAATATTTATAAGTTCAAAATTAACTATTGACAATATTACAAAGTTGTTAGGGAGGGGCACCCTCTGTCCCTGTCGTATAGACAGTGAACGAACTATCGATTAATCGACCAATCAAGATCGATAGTGAGTTCTAATTGTGATTTTTATTCACTGTGATATTCACACATTTGCTCAATTGTGATACTCTTGCATTCTGACAATAGACGAGTTGAGTGACGGTTGCGTTCTCTCTGACCACACGGGCTGGGCCAACAACAGTGCAGCACAGACTTAACAACTGGCGACGGGGAGCAAAGAACCCAACAATTCGAAATGGCAATCACATCAGAAGAAGTAAAATCAATACTTCAGCAAATGCAACGCCAATTCGAAGAAGCTCAAGCCCGTTTGATGCAGACACTTTTGAAAAAACTGAGTGTTATTTATCAAGACAAGAAGACTGACGTACAAAACCCATTGGTGGATGCAATCATCAACAACATCCCCAAATTCAATTACGACCCGGAAAGCGGTCTCACCTTCGAATCTCGGTTCAAGAGATTCAAATATATTTTTCAATCAATTTTCAAAGAAATTTTCGGCGAACAGTCTTCCTTATTTAACAGACGGTATAACTGCATGAAATTGATCAAGCAGGATTGCGATGAATTTGTAACTTATGCAGGAAAAGCATGTGGTCTGCAATCAGAGAAGGATCAAGAGATTCGCACAAGACTACCGTCACTACTCGATCTAAATCCGAAAATCAACATGACGTCAATAACAACCGAATGCCAGAGGCTACTAAATTTGTCGCGTGACACTGCGCCAGTCGAACAAAACCCCTGCCAGAATGAGCCGGTGACGTTATCAGTCAAGCAGCAAAGCAGCCGGCAGAATGATCACCGTGTCGATCAAGACACCAAACTTCCATCCCAGTTTTGCCAATGTGACGGATGGCATTTTGCGCGTTATTGCCAATTCAAGAAGCACCGATGCCAGAATTACAACAGAAAGGGGCATAACGAAAATTACTGCCGCACAATCTATTTTAAGAGATCAGTGTTCAACGATCCCTATCCTGTCTTTGCCACCTTCAAGACCCTAGAAGTTGAACATTCAGCGGAAGAAGAGCCGCCTCAAATTAATTCCGCAGAATGCAAATCAAGAAGGTGGGCCGATCGAAGACGTATTCCAGTAACCCGCCTACAAGTGAATCCGAAAATGAAGTCATACGACAACCGAGCTTAAAGGGGGAGGTGTTAGGAGGGCACCCTCTGTCGTATAGACAGTGAACGAACTATCGATTAATCGACCAATCAAGATCGATAGTGAGTTCTAATTGTGATTTTTATTCACTGTGATATTCACACATTTGCTCAATTGTGATACTCTTTGCATTCGGTAAATAGACGAGTTGAGTGACGGTTGCGTTCTCTCTGACCAAACGGGCTGGGCCAACAACAGTGCAGCACAGACTTAACAGTTAGATAAACAGCAACGATTTCTTCTGTGGTCAAAATATTTTGGTTTTCAAAATGTTCTACTATGCGCGCACTCACAATGCGTTCCATTAATTTAGAGATCACCGGAAGTAGCGATACCGGTCAATAGTTTTACGTGTCTGAACGGCTACTACCTTCATGTAGGCTGAGATTGAATAAGCGCATGAGAAGTGCAGTCAAAGCAATGCGACACCTGCGAAGTATGACGGGGGTAATTTTGACTGAGCCAGGGGACTTCTTTTCGTTTAGTTGACAAAGTTCCGCCCAACCATCTATTCATTGAGAGTCATTTCACTTCAGATTCCCAAATGTGGCGAATTTGGTTAAACTTGATATGGGATACAACGCTTATGGTTGAAGACAAGTGAGTAAAACGTTACTAAAACATCGGCGGTATCTTAGGCAGAATGATTCAATGCATTCGGGTTGTCTGCCGAGAATACGCCTGGTTTGATTCTTGATCGCTCATTGACTATCTTTTAGAGAAGCTCAGGTTTCATTTCGCATATATATATAATATATAGATATAATATATATATAGATAATCGATATGAAGAATAATATATATATATAGATATAGGCGGAGCTGATCGTACTGTAATTAACCGATGAGTGCAAACAGCACAAAACCGATCGTGGGCTGCGTGCGATGGAAATGTACACAAATGAGCACTTTTATAATTTGACTATGAATCCGAGGAGAAAATCTGTTCTCGAAGTATGCAGACTGTTTCGATTACACAAACTCAATTCCTTAACTCGAAAAACAATTAAAAGTAAAACAAGACTTGTAAACTGCTGTGGAGGAGCAAATGAGTGGTATTTATACCGCGAAAATATCTCCACATTTCGGTGATTGTAAGCCTGAGTAAATGAGTGGATATGATGAGGACAAAACGATATTTAGCTGGGCCACTGAAAGATGAGATTTTGCTTAGTAATCTACCGAGTTAGATACCTAAATGTGCATGGATGTATAAAATCAGTCTGACAACAAATTGGCGTGTGATTTTTGCAGATCACAAAGTGGAATCGAAAGCCAGTACGTGTCGCCTCGCCACGCCCATGCTGGACCCGTGCCAAACGAGTAGAGAAAACACCGGCTGACAAACATATTGATCCAATTTCTAGAACGTTGCGCTTATTTAGCATGAAAATTGAACATTGTGGTAAAGTTATGACTTTATTCATCAGCTATTACACATACGTAATAACTGCGTGTGAATTTAGATAAAACTTGGTCTGGATTGATAAACAAAAACGAGCATTAGAGGCGGATTATTGCACATCAACAGACAGCACAATTTGGTCTGAAGAAGTAACGTGGCTTACCTAAGCTAATTCAACGACACTTGTAATCAAACGTTTTTTCATCTCGTAAATTACTATTACAGAAATCGGTTTTATCGTCATCAGGGGTATCATTACACTGGTAGCATGTACCGAATGCTTAATTGCCATATAACCATGAAGAAAAGAAAATCCAAAAAATGGGGAAGGGTGGGAGTTAAATAGCTACAGATTTGACAGAAGAGTAAGCATAAACAAACTGGGAGGACGTACCTACACCTCGAATAGAACATGCATTCCATCAAGTTTCCTGAAACCAGTAGAGCGAGATCAGCACAACAGGTTCCGTGCGGTTTTCACTCTCTTGCATCAAAAGCAAGCTTTCCCAATTACTCCCATTGACAACATGCACGGCTAAGCAAACACCTCAAGATCGCCACTGAATACAGTTTCGAGACATTCTGAAGCGTAATTAACCACTGCCATACCTAATCGAGGAAACCTCGACCAGGAAGACGGGCTGCGCCTATTTTTGAGAGATTATCATCTAGGGCGTTAATCTGCCTGTGATAACGAAACAGCGTAGCCTGTGCAAGTTGATATAACATAGGTCTCTACTGGCGTCAGGACGGTTTAGTGCCTCGTCCTCGGAGAAAAATCCAGAATCACATTAAATCTGATTAAATTCTTAGAAAATTTTTAAGCAATCCAAAGTTCTTCGGAAAATAGCTAGAAATAATTGCACGGCGTAAAACACTTGATGGTAATCAACGATTTTCGACATACAATATCGATTTAATTCGTACGAAAAATAAACGAGTCTGAAAAAATTGCTGCACAGCCATAGTGATACCCTGGTAAGTTGCCTAGGTTTGGACAGATATACGAGGAAATGAAAATAACATTCCGGCTTGATGCCACATGAAGTTTATTACCTTTGGCGAATCGCTCACGTAAGGTGCTGCAGTTGCGCGTGATGAGACGCCAGTGCAATGCGGAAAATTGAATAGGCCAACATTATTAGTGATTTAGGCTAAGCACGGAATAATTAATGTGATTGGCCGCACAGCAAAATGTTTGAAAAATTACGATGAAATATATTCGCTCGATGCTACTTATAAGTAACAAGAGAAATGAATCACGATTAACAAATATCGTGCTCACATCCCCACACTTACTATGACCAGGTTCCGGCTGTTTGCCACCATAAGAAGAGAACAATAATACCACGTTTAAAGTGCCTTTCGTGGTAAATTTGCACATATTTATACTCCAATGCCACTGTTATACGTTCTTACAAAAAACCACGATGTTTAAATTCGGAATCACAAACAGACACCAGTTCAAGAGATCGAAACGCTTACGGTTGTCCAATGTAGTGTTGCGCTCATAACCTTTTCATTTACACACTACAACGGTTTTTTACTGTCTTCATTCGATGTTTGCCAACAGCAAGATGCTGGTTGTGGTGTGTAAGTGGTAATGCAATTAGAATACTACATTGTGCAAACGTAAGCATCTTGATCACTTGACCCCGAACCACTTTGCGAAACTGTATTTAAACATCGTGGTTCTTTGTAATTATCTTTTCAAACAGTGGGATCAAAGTATACCTTGGTAAATGACGATTACGTTACTAAAAAACAAGTTTTATGGGCCAAACGGATAAAACGAAAATGTCCCACTTATACTACAGAATATTATCGTTCGTCCTATCACATAGTAATTAGCCTGCAATGTTTCAGTTACGATTTACACATCACTCAATTATTTGTAAGCGAAAATCGTTGTTTGATAGATGCTACACTGTCAGAAAAGGGGTGCTTTAGAAAGGTAAGTTAAAGAAATATTTTTAAAATGCTTTGGCATGCAAATCTGTCGATATAGCCATTCAGTTTGGGGACCGCAGTTAATGGATCCGTAATATTTGGCGATGAATATTCTAGTAAAAAACATTGCTGGGCCCGTTGTGTTGCTTACTTCACTATCAGTTAAACGCCAAGATCGGCATCACGTCTTTTGTACTCCAAATAGACGTATGTTCCAAGAGCCCGGTGTCATGTAAAGATAACATTTCGAGGCCACTGCTATATATGCTTGATACAAGCAACCAAGTTATCGAGGACAGAGTTATATAGTAAATTTAGATCACATTTGCAGCAAACCAGTAAGCTGTTTCTGGTCACGAAGCTTAAATTCATTAAAGGTCAAAATGGCTTGGGTTGGTTACTAATGGACAGTACTCTCCGGTCGACCTGTCAAAACAACCATAGTTTGCTCCATCAAAAACCTCCCTAAAAGTCAGTGTATCTGTGATGAGGGTAGATGTAATACTGAATATTAGGCAACACATCCACATTTTGTCCAAGTTTGTCGATCTATAAACCATCAAAGAATGTTTGGCGATGGAAGCTTCATACGGTGTGTGACAGTGAATGCTGTTGATCTACTCCTCAACACAAAGGTGAATTAAATGTATGTTACATTTGAAGCGTGAATATCGCAGTTTATATGGCCGCACTTGCATTTCTGTAGGCTCCATAGCTTTCGAAGGCCACATACCTGACACGTTTACAGCGTTGTCACGGCTATAAGGCAAAACTTCCATTCTATTTTTTGGATGCTGAATATGACGGAGGGCAAACAAAGCGACAGACACGCTAGTTACGAACGGGGTTAAAAACAAAACAAAAATGCAAAAATAGATGTTCGGGAACTGCAAAATCGGAATTTGTACAAAATATCACTTCCATGATAAAAATCCAAGGCTGGCAAACATTTTTCTCAGTTTAGCTGAGGCGTATATAAGCGACCGCATTGGGCCGGCCGATAACAAACCTAGCATGGTTTGTTGGATGCTTGAAGCACGAACAATACGCATGGTCGACTGCTTCAAATAACGACGACGTTGTTCCGGGGGCAAGCGGAGAAGAATTTCTCTGGTGACAGTGGATGAGCTGTCAGGGTATGCTAATTGTGCAGCGTGAATGCATATGCGATCTGGCAAATGAGATAACAGAGGAAGAACGAAATCGCTGGAATTAGCAGAAAAAAGTAGATTCAAATCTTTTGAGTCCTTACTCGGGAAAGTTAACAAAGGAGCCAGAGTGGGGTGCAGCAAACTGTTGGAATACAGTTGACGGAAAAGGGATAAACGAGAATCGCCTGTGATAATGCGGTCGATTTTTTTAGGATCTTCACCGAAAATCATCCGCCAGTCTCCATCGTATGAGATGGAGACGATGGTTCGAAACAAATCATACTGTCTGACAGTTCGTTCTGAGATTGGCAGTTGGAGAAGAGCAAATGAGAGAGCAGCTCGAAGATTACGCTCTTGAGCATTGTATAGTTCGTGGTTAAATTGATCGCACTCCAAAATCGGTATCCATAAAACGGGTTTATGTAAACGTCCAGCAATATAAATGTGTGACCAACAGAGTAAATCTTCGAAAAGGTCACGCAGACTAATTACACCATATTTCAACAACAACATCTCGCGCCTTGCGGGGTCATACCATTTCACCAAGGGATTGTAATAAACGCGGGGTCCGGGAAAATTAGTTGTCAAAATACTGGAAAAATGATTCGCGCGGGAAGACAAGCATTTGGCTAATGCGCTATAATGTGAGGGATTTTGCGCCAAATTTTCAGAGTGCCAACGAATAGGATCTTCGACCACCAGAATCAGATCTAATTGATCGCCTGCAGTAGGACGATCATGTTGCGGGAACGCTACTGACCCATAAGCAAATGCAAACCTGAGACCACAGTTATTAGGAAACAACTCTAAAAGTATCTGCCGCAATGAGTTAGGAGAAATAAGCATGGCAAGTCAAGGCTAATCCACAATTATACGTTTGATTTGACTGACAGTTCCACTGTTAATATCATCCAGTCGGCGTTCGCCTCTTCTAAGGGCTGCTTCTATTTGTAAGATGTCAGTTTTCTTGTAGAGGGTAGCTTGCCTACGGAACTCTACTCTGACAGCTTCACGAAGTTGTGACCTTTGCAATGGATCTTCCAATTTATTCGCTGAACGTAGCAGATTTCGGTAGAGTTGTAAAACCTTTAGTTGTAGTTTGCTGTGGACCGGAGACATTCAACAAATGAATCAATGATACTGAAAAAGATAGGAAAACATGCACTTAGAGGAAAAGTTTATGTGTAAAAATGACGAGGCAATGAAAGGTTTCAACTGTGGGACTGGCGCGAAAACGAACTAAAAAATAATCAAATGCGACACGTTGGTACAAAGAACTTTGCAGATATAAATTTTTTAACATTGTTTACATTTGAACTCTTACATATATTCAATAATGCATTGCAATCAAACGAATCGAAGGCAGCCTTCAAAAGGATCGCTACAATAAGTGTGACGATGTTCTAAAGCTTGCCAAGAAGTGAATATGTGAAGGACACATCCGCTATCAGTCGCTAATATGTATGCATGACAGCACAAGCATGATTAAAGCAAAGTGCCGCACAGGCATAGACTGTACGTGGACTAAGATACTGTCAGGTTGCCCAGGCCAAGACACATATGTTTTTTTGTGCGACTATCTACTCCTGGAGGATGAGTCGGCTTCAATGAAGATTCTTGGGAATTTGGGTACAAAGCGGTGTCCCCAGCACCACTCGGCGTTTGTTCGAGTCAGCTTCTCAAACCTGCAAGGCAGCTGGTAGTTGCCAGAAAGAGGTGCTGTGCACCAACTAACCGTCTGCTTGACTCTGTTTCAAATTTTTCCTCAGGATTTTCTCCCGAAGCCGGTCGCGCGATCGGGTATCCCGCAAGGCAGCGGAGGTTGAAAATCAGGGTTTTCCTTCCCTTAGATGAAATGTCCTCCAAGGCTAACAGGCTCCATCTGCCCAAAGCAAACTGGTTTTCAGGTGCCAGTCACTCGCCCTCGCCCCTTCTCCTGTTGGTAGAAGCAGTTCCGCCGGGCTCGGGAAGCCACTCGTGCAGGCCAAAAGCTGGACATATAAGTGAAAGGAAAATAGCGGCTAGAGAGAGAAATAAAGCAATCTGTGCAATAAATATACTTACGGATTTGTGCATAGAATGTTTGAACGTGAGGACACAGCTCGATGTGAGTAGTCAAGCCATTATGATGCGTTTTTTACTAGACTATCTGGTAGATACTGCTTGTCTTTCAGAAGTACACATACCTCAGCACGGATTCAAACTGATTAACATCCCCGGAGTCGATAGAATAATCTATATATATATAATAGCTATATATATTATATATATATTCTATCTATATATATATATAGATAAACGCCATCATTTAAAATGAAAAAGTGCCACCCGGCAATGTACGAGAAAAAAAGAAAAAAGGTACAATATGAGGGGGAATTTATTTGTCCATTGTTCCACATGTCGATTTTTTTGATTTTTTTGTTGATTTTTTTATTTTGTCACAAATTTGAGGGGGAACACAAAATAGAATGCACTCTCTCCACTGTTGCCGGTTCTCAGCCATCGTCGACAGCGTGTCAAGCCACAGACACTCACTATCCCTTGGACCCCACCCAGGAAGCCGCGTTCGTCCGACCCGAGCTAAACCCGACGTCAAGCGTTTTAAGGCCTTCTTCCAGGTCAGCGGTTGTCCACCTGAACACCGCCGCCAGCCTGGGCCAACCGACACACGCAGCGCGCGGAAGGTTAGGCGCTCAGGCTTCATTCTCAAGACATGCCCTAGCCAGCGGAGACGGGAACGGTCGATTAGGTCTCGTAGCATCAGGCTGTCCCCACCTAGAACACGGTGCCTCACTTCAACGTTGCTAGTGCGGTGTTGCCACCACACTCGTGCAAGCCTCCGTAAACATCGATGTTCAAACACCTCCAAGCGCCGGAGCTCCTCTGCGCGTACTGCCCAGCTCTCGCACCCGTAAAGCAAGACCGACCTGACTGAGGCCAGGTAAACTCTCCCCTTGAGTCTCAAACTCACGTCAGACCGCTTCCAGAGATGACCTAGACTAGTGAACGCGAAGCGAGCTCTCGCAATGCGAGAGCCGATCTCACTTTCCAGCCCTCCTCCCGCCGTGATGCAGCTACCAAGATAGGTGAACTGTTCCACACAGTCCAGACTGAGGTCATCGACCGTCAGAGTGGGCTGCAACCCCTCCCAATCTTGAAGAAGAACCTTACACTTAGTTGGAGCTAAGTGCAATCCGTACCTAGACGCCTCCAATGCTAGCTGGTTCAGGGCATTCTGTAGGAACACCGGATCATCACCAAGCAAAGCAATGTCATCGGCATAATCAAGGTCAGTGACACGGTTACCTGGAAGTAGCTCGATCCCACCCTCAGTGAAGCTACGGAGAGCATTCTGGAGGACATCCTCGATCGCAAAGTTGAACAAGAATGGAGACAGCGGACAGCCCTGGCGCACGCCACTGGTTGTGAGGAACGCCGGCGATAGGCTGCCGTAGACCCTGACCCTCCCTGAAGAATGAGAATAGAGCTCCTTCAAGATGGCGACATACTTAGGAGGGATGCCACTCCTAAGCAAGCAGTTCCAAAGAGTAGTTCTGTCCACCGAGTCGAACGCGGCCCGGATGTCCAGAAAAGCTACGATGGTTGGTCGCCGGTACAGGTGTCTGTGCTCTAATAACTGTCGCAGGACAAAAAGCTGATCCACGCATCCTCGCCCCGGGCGGAATCCAGCCTGTTCCTCACGGCAACGTAACTCCCGAATGGGCGATAGCCGACGAAGGAGGATGGAAACCAGGAGTTTAGACGCGACAGGAGTCAGGGATATCCCACGATGATTGGAACACAGATTCCGTGCGCCCTTCTTAAAGATTGGGATAACCGTCGATTCACCCCATGACGCCGGGACCCGCTCCTCAGCCCATACTTTGGTAAACAAATCACGTAACTCCGCTGCCACAAGATCACCTCCCTCTTTAAACAAAATCGCGTGGAGGTCGTCAGGACCAGGTGACTTGTGGCGCTTCAGTGCTCGAATTACCTCTCTCACCTCCTGGAGATCAGGAGCGGCTAAGGAAACGGGCCAAGGCGTGCAAATCGGTGTCTCAGGCGGCGAGGTCGGAGGAGGTGGCTGGCTGAACTGAGCACTAAAGTGTTCAACCCATCGTTCTAAGCGTCTACTAAGATTGGTGATCGGCGAGCCGTCAGTTTCGCAAATAGTCTCGCTCACTGTATTCAGTTTCGAACCAGTAGCTCTAATTAACTGAAACAATTTGCGAGTATTGCCCGATGCGGCTGCAACCTCCATCTCACAAGCACGTTGCGTCCACCAGAACTCGCGGTCATTCCTTAAACTGGCCTTTAAGCGGGTATTCAATTCTCTCCGGGCACGGTTGTGTTCAGTGTCAGTGGGTAAAGTTCGACGGTGATCGATGAAAGCAAGTGACTGGGCCGAGAGCCAAGAGCGTGTTTGCTTGATTTAATCATAACAAAAACTCAAAACTGGTTACCGACTCAGTTATCTTCATGTATATTGGCGGTCAGAAGGGTAAAATAAAAAACAATAAGATAGAGCGCTGAAAACTCGAGCCTTCCGAATACTATTATGATGTCGTTGGTCGAGTGATGAGGAAAACCATGCCGCCGACACTATCGCGCAATGTCTGTGCATCTATTTCGAACACTGAACAACCGAGGGAGCTGCATAACTCACTGTGCCATCCAGGAATTGCCAGAATATATGATTTTGTCCGGTGAAAGTATATACTTTATTCTGTGGACGTCAAACGAGTCATCACTAATTGCGGAGTAAGCGCCGAAACAAAGCTTAGGTTTTAGCTTTTAAATATGAAAGCACAAGCCGGACAGTCAGAGACTGCACGTGGGCTAAGATACTGACAGGTTGCCCAGGCCTAGACAGATATAAGGAAGAAAAAATAACAGGAAATGTTTCAGCATGCAGCTCACTAACGGTGGCCAATCAATTTAGCACGATGTTAGCCGCATAGCACAGAAATGCTGCACGATTGCACATCCGCCCGTACTCGGAATCGCGACTTGCTCACGCGAATAGACGAATTTTCTCTATTCCCTTTTGCTTTTGCACATGCAGATTTTTCATCATCTACTCCGATTGACTCTCTTACACATTTTGCCTTGTTTGGGATGCATGCTTACATCCGCTGAAAGAGGTTCATACTTCATGTCCTCCAAAATAAAAAAAAACTTTCTGACTGAGAAGGGTATGGTATGGTATGAAAACACAAGCCTGATCCAGGCAAAGTGCCGCACAGTTAGACTGTACGTGGGCTAAGATAGCGTCAGGTTGCCCAGGCCTACACAGACTGAGAAGGGAATCGCCACTAACCATGCAGCAGTCTATAATCTACAAGGTGACGGCTAGTTTGAACATCTCAGTGGGACTCTTTCAAAAATGATGATGGCGTTGAAAACTCATGATTAACTGACAACTCGCTAGAAGACTGTTTACTCGGATGCTCTAATTAACCTTCGATCTACAAACCACACATCTCATGAACGCGTTTCAGTGTGATCGAAGTTCTAATTCTGCGACTACCCTACCTTCATCAGGTAAGAACAATATGATCAGGAGCCACGGGCCTTGACACGGTTCATATCTGACGAGTGTAAACAGCACGACCATGGTTTTAACCCCAACTACCTGTTTTTAGGCACATGTGATTGAACAGATTGGTCGTGACAACCTTATCCAACAGTGGCTTACAAGTACAACTTGTTCACCATTCCTCTACTGTTACAAGGCAAACGGGTCCTAGTCGTACTGTCCCTACCTGATGAGTGCAAACAGTACGAAATAGGGTCGTGAGGTGTGTGATAGAAATGCATGCAAATGAGTTTCTCTGTTAATGACACCATCTACATTTGCATGGGCACATGCGGTTGAACAGATTGGTCTTGCCAACCTTATCCAACAGTAACTTAGTCTACAATCATTTAAAAATTGAAGTAAAGAGAGAAAGGTGAGAGACGAAAAGGTTGGCAGCAACACGCACTTAAAAAGTACTGAATGATCAACTATCAAGTAACCGTAACATGGCAACTCTAAAATCGAAGGCAGAAGATCAAACTTAAAAGCTGGGATCAGTCGGCAACTTGATCATATGTGTATCTAAGCAAGATTTGTGAACGAGAAAAACGCAGCATTGGCTTTAATTCAATGTCGTGCTGCAAAAAGCTTCCCTTATCAGTCAAAACGGTAATACATGAGGCGGATGAAATATTTCAATTGGATGTCTACAATACGTCCGCCAGTGAACGCGACACTGCCACGTAGTAAGTAAGCAGTTTACATCTGTCTAGGCCTGGGTAACCTGACAGTATCTCAGCCCACGTGCAGTCTCTGACTGTGCGGCACTTTGCCTGGATTAGGCTTGTGCTTTCATACATACAAGCAGTTTACAATCGAAAAGGTTTCCTCCGGTTAGTGCAAACCAGAATGTAGCCATAATTACAAAGACGCAATTTCGGGTTAAGAGAAACGAAAAACTGTGCTTAGGCTTGTGCAATACATGACCCAATTTATGTGGTTTCAATCCCTATGAATACCTTATGAATAGCAATATTACGTTACCCAATGGCAATCTGTCTATATCTGTGTTTACTTTAACATGACACCCGCAAGTGATATGGCTCCAGGTACGTTGGGGTTGGGTATGATCCGGTAGACAAGCACCATTGAAACGGCATGCTGACGCTGTCGGGATTGTTGTAGTTCTGGATCTTGCATGGTTTCCGGCCACCTGGATTGACGATATTCAAATTTTGGAGTACGGGGTCTTCTAATGTCGAGAAGCAGAGTATCGAGAAGAACAGGCTGGTTTCAGAGGAGGGCGCGGGTGTGTGGACCAAATCTTGACGCTCCGCCAAATTTTGGAGCAACGTTACCAATACGTACGTCCAACAATTATCGTCTTTCTTGACATACGAGCAGCCTTTGATTTCATTGACAGAACCGCTCTCTGGGACAGTCTCATTCGCCATGGTGTCCCACCGAAGTACGTAATCCTGCTCAAGAAGCTGTACTGCCACACCACCGGCAGAGTCAAAGCCTATGGTGATTTATCCAAGCAGTTTACCATTTCCAGCGGGGTTCGTCGAGGATGTCCGATCTCTCCATTCCTATTTAACTTTGCGATTGACGATGTCATGCAGGCAGCAACAGCCCAGCTACCGAATTGTGGAATCGACCTGCTCCCCGGTCGACGAGTTATGGATCTGGACTATGCTGACGACATTGCTCTCCTCGGAGAGGATGCTTGCGCCATACAAAGCGCTTTGGATCTACTCGTTGATCAGTTGTCGCTGTATGGATTACATTTCTCTCCGTCAAAATGCAAAGTGTTGCTAGAGGATTGGACCCAACACTTGATTTGACGATCGAAAACCATAAACTGGAAGTGACTGACAGATTCACCTACATAGGGAGCTGCATCACCAGTGGGGGCGATATCGAAGCTGAAATCACGGCACGAATTGCAAGAGCACGCCATGCTTTCGCTGGGCTACGGCATCTGTGGCGCCGACGCGATGTTGGATTACGCTTGAAGGGCAGAGTGTACCAGGCCACCGTACGAGCAGTTCTACTGTATGGCTGCGAGACGTGGACGCTGCGTCAAGCCGATAGTCAACGATTATCAACGTTTTATCATCGCATCCTGCGGAGTATAGCTCGTCTAAGCTGGCAACACAAAGTCAAAAATGATGACGTCAGGAGGGCAGTCCTCGGCGATCATTCTGTGCCACTCTCCGATCATATATCCATGTGCCAGCTGAGATGGCTGGGGCACGTTCTCCGTATGGATGAGCGACGCCTTCCTCGCCTAGCTCTTTTTGCTCTCGCTTGACCTGATTGGAAACGTCGCCGTGGCGGACAAAGGAATACCTGGCGGAAGACCCTCAAGCGTCTAACAGCCCCACTAGCCATCGTGGGAACATCGCGCTTACCCGAGTGGGTTCCGAAGGACCGTGAATATATGTGGCTGATAACACTCAGTGTGATGGCAAAAGAAAGGAACCAGTGGCGAGAATCCTGCCGTGCTTGTGTTCCCGTTTATCAATGACCCTCCCCCTCCCTTATTCCCAAAGACAAAAAAAGATCAAAAACGGCATGTGTAAACAGACAGACAAAAAAATCCCCCTTTTTTTCTCTCATCATGTACCTTCTTCATGGTATACTTGTCGGCACATCGTCTGTAAAGACTTGTGTAATAATAATAATAATAATAATAATAATAATAATAATAATAATAATAATAATAATAATAATTACTAACGGTTATCCTATTTAACTTCTTACGGTACCATTTTCTATTCCAGATTACGTATCAAAATTTTTAGAAGATTAAAGCCTAATTCTCAGCCCTTTGTTCTTGATATTCTGACATAATCGGGTCTTCCAGCAATTCTCATAACACCCAGTACATGGCAGGAAGATGTGACGCCATAACTGCAATAGGTGGATAGAATGATGCGTATAATTTCATTTCACAAAGTAGCACAACAAGGTGCGAGGTAATAGTACAAGTATCACAGGGAGATAGTCGACGAAGTCAAAACAAGTGCACAGATTCTTTCAAGTTAAGCGAGAAAGCACCCATCATTTTCCGAATTATTTCGTAGGTAGTACAGGAGCCTGTAAATATGAATCGAGAATGGAAGATGTACCATAACCGGAGGGTGAGAGCGCATAGCATTCTGCATGTCCAATTGATTAAAAAGACCAGATACAGCAGTCAATTTTAACATGAAGATAAATAGTTTAAACAAAAAGTTTTTGTGTAGTTCCTATTTTATTTCTATTTTTAATCTTATCTGTCTAGGGTTGGGCAACTTTACAGTATCATAGCCCATGTGCAGTATATGACTGCGACATTTTGCTTGAATCAGGCTTGTGGTTTTATCAATACACATATTTCGTGTATTTCAAAGAAATTTCACATTATTTTGTTTTTTCATAAAAGAAAATGAGACGAACTTTTCCTATGGGTAATGTTTTGTTTGAAAGTACCAATTGAAGCTGCCGAGATTATGGTTTGGTATGGTATGAAAGCACAAGCCTGATCCAGGCAAAGTGCCGCACAGTCAGAGACTGCACGTGGGCTAAGATACTGTCAGGTTGCCCAGGCCTAGACAGAGCTGCCGAGATTAATCCCTCGGAAAGTAAATTCTACACGGTAACGACTTGATGTGTGTTCTGGATTGTATCCAAGTATACAGCTTACGTGTATGTATGTATGCAACTTACTTAGCTCGAGACTGTGACCTCTTCTGCCAACTTCAGGTGTGAACTAAAAGAAGTCGTCTAGTTTACGAGAGAGCTTAATCCCTTGAAAACTTTAATGGCTTCTATGGGGTCACCCCTGAGCTGCGTTCTCCTGAGAGAGAAAAGCACAAATGTTAAGAGACGATTTATGTAGTTGCCGCCTGGTAACTACGATTAGGCTACTGGCGAAATTCTGTGCCATCACTAACTGCGCCATGTCCTTCATATAACATGGCCTTGTCATGATTTTTACTTGCTTGTGCTGTACACCTTTTGCATACAGTTACTAAACTTTCGTATTTACATTTCAGCACATGTACTTTCGTTCTAGATAAGTAAAGCGTTACTTATTCTGTATAAACGTGTCTTTCTTTTGAATTCAATTCGGATCATATTCTACAACGTTACAGGCCTCAAGGCCTGAATACTCTAGGTGCGAAATAATTATTACAATGAAGATAGCAGCACTACGACTTTTGCACAGATGTGCTATTCTGTGTTGATTTCTCTTCAGTAGTGAGATGTATTCTATTTCTATTCGCACTCCTCAGATATGTCTGAACTTGGGCAACCTGACTATATCTAGGCCCACGTGCAGTCTATAACTGTACGGCAATTTCTTGGATCAAGCTCTTACGTTCACACAAACATAAATACATACCTCATTTTTTTCGTTCCGAAAAACTGAGTGCAGCCGGAAAAGTTCTCTCATGGTGCCGTGAGAAACAACAACGCGTTGGTCAACCTACTGGAAGTTTAGGGAGACTGGCCTCTAGGTCATTTGTAATTTTTACACTACGGAATTCAAGGGTTAAGTGCATGGAGAATCATGCTGTCTGCCAGGGTAGAAATCAAGCGATTAAACCTTTAGTTTAGGCTAAGGTCATAACTATCCATCAATTTCGTCACAGATTGCACGTCATTTACAAAATCGACACTATCATGACTTTTGATGGCCTCCTTCGGTCGATGTCGACCATGGATATATATATATATATATATATATATATATATATATACATATAGTATGATATCTCTATATATACTATATATCTATCTATATCGCTCTATATACTCTCTCTTATCTCGCTATAATCTCATACTACTATATTTGCCACCTTCGTACAGCATATGGTGGCCGCCGTACATGGATGTACATTACAATCACATGTTTTGATGTTCCACAGCTTTTCAAATGACTAAACAGTCCGATTCTGGAGGAAGAATTTCTCCCGCAGTGCTCACAATGATGAGCAGTACTCGATCAATAGGCGTGAATTGCGCGCCGGTAGCGTGATTTGCATTCAGCATCCAAGAGCCGTATCTGCTCCGCTCCAGCTTTCAGACCTCGCTTTACACAATGCCTCCAATGTGAGCAGTCAAGTTTCCCCAACAAGCAGAGTCAATGACAAGAGCGGTCAGTCCAATGGTCGAGTTTCTGATTTCAACGCACCATAGAGTGGAGCTTTCGGAATATGACCATTTTCCATTCTGTAGACGTGGCCAAGCCATCGCAGACGGTGCTGCCGTCTCTGTAGACCAGCTTTTGAAAGTATTTCAGTATTAGTCACCATGTCTAAAAACACGATTTGTTCAAAATACGACGGATGCTTCATAGATGGAAAGCACTCAGCTTCTTTTCGTGTCTTGCGTGGGTGCTCAGGTTTCACTGCCGTACAGTAAAGCATGTAGTACACATCTTCTGTATACCATCATCTTGGTCTTCACAGTCAACTTGCGGTTACCTCAAACACAAAAATTCAATCGGGACAAAATGACAGCTGCTCCGCCAATCCGCTTGACAATCTCCGTGTCTAACGAGAGGTTATTTGCAATAATTGAACCAAGATATGTTAAACGATGTACTGGTTCAAGCTGACAGTTGCCAACAGGGATGATTGGAGGCGATACAATCCCTTGACCAAGAACTTTGGTCTTGCTCATGCTGATTGTTAGCCCAAAGTTTTTGCATGCCGACGAAAAACAGTCCATTAGCGACTGGAGGTGTTCTTGGGAGTAAGCGATAATGGCGACATCGTCGGTAAACAGCAGGTCACGTGTAAGCACATCACGTACCTGGTTTTGTGCTCTCAAACGGTTCAGGTTGAAAAAGCTTGCCATCACTTCGCGTGCGTTGGCAAATGCTTTCTGTTTTTGTCCTAAAAGCGTGCTTCAGAAGCAGAGCAAAGAAATGCCGAATAGCGTGGGAGCAAGAACACACCCTTGTTTGTCGCCTCGGCGAATTTCAAAGGCTTCTAAACTGGAAGCGTTAAAATGAGCTGAGCCCTTCATGCCAGAGTGGAACGAAATAACGAGTTTGGGTCGTCTTGGGGGCAGCATTTTGAAAATAAACTCCATGCTGACGTAGTCAAATGCCTTTGTTAAATCAATAAAAACAGCGTATAATGGCATACGCTGTTCCCGACACTTTTCTTGAAGTTGTTGATATTCCCCTGCGGAATCCATATTGAGACTCGGAGTAAAACCTATCAGCTAAAACTTGTAGCCGGATCTGTAGGACTTTAGCAAACAATTTGCCTACAACATTCATACAGGATATTTCTCTGTAATTACTGTACTCGCCTCTATTACCCTAAATCTTAAATAGCATGATTTTCGTGTCCCGCATCTCTAGTGGGACACTCCTCCTGCCAGCACTGAAGAAGCAAATAACGACAAACAGCCAGAAACCGGTAATGGAGTGTAATTTCGGGGGATGTGAGCAACACATCACTTCTGCAATAATGCTGTTTTACAGCATTTTATGAGCTCCGGTGGAATTCCGTCGTCACCAGGGCCTTCCCATTCGCTAAGCGGTCGATTGCCTTATTGAGCTCATCAAAAGTAGGGTAGAATCTATGTTCAAATGTTGGCAACAGTTCAATATTTTCAAGCGCATGGGGTAAATTTTTTATTGTCCTTGGAGTATGGGGTCCCACCACTGTACGTGGACCTCATAAAGCAGCTGTATGAAGGTGCCTCCTGTTAGGTAATTCACAACGGAAGACTTACCGATCCATTTGCAGTTGAGACTGGCGTCCGCCAGGGATGCCTGTTGTCCCCAATGATTTTTCTGTTGGTAATAGACTGGATAATGAAACAGACAGTAAAGGTGAGGGGAACGGTATCGATTGGAAGGAATTCGACCATTTGGAGGATCTGGAATACGCTGATGATGTCTGCTTGATATCACGTGACCCCAAACGTCTTCAGAGAAAGACCGATAGACTAGCACACTTTGCTTCATATGCAGGACTACACGTGATTACCGAAAAAACAGAAGTCCTCCGTGTGCTAACCGACGAGCACCCATCAATCACCATCAGTGGTAAAGCAGTTAAAGACGTCACGCAATTCGTCTACCTCGGCAGCCTTGTTTCAATAAGTGGTGGCACGGACGAAGACATAGTCGCCAGAATCGGCAAAGCAAGATACGCGTTCATAGCTTTGAAACCCATTTGGGAGTCGAAGGTTCTATCAAGACGCACGAAACTCCGTATATTCAGAAGCAACGTCTAATCCGTGCTACTCTATGGATCGGAAACCTGGCGAGTGACAGCAAAGTCCTCTGGCCGCTTGCAATCATTCCACAATAATTGCCTCCGTCGAATTATTGGGGTAAAATGGCCAGAACAGATAAGGAATCAAGACCTGTGGCAGATTGCTGCTGAGGACCCGATCGCCCAGCAGATCAGTAGAAGAAAGTGGAGATGGGTTGGGCACACCTTGCGGAAACCTTATGATTACATCACGCGTCATGCTCTGGTATGGAACCCAATCGGGAAGAGACGGGTCGGACGCCCAAGGCTATCTTGGAAGCGCTCGTGTGAAGAGGAGATCCGCAAGTGTGGACTTAACTGGAACGACATCAAACTGGCTGCTATGGACAGACCAAAGTGGAGACAAGTTGCCGAGGCCCTATGTTCCTCCAGGAACTCAAGGGATTAAGTCAAGAATGCCTTTATGTATTTTAGGTAGGCCGTATAACCTAGGAGTTAGAATAGACTTGCGATACAGGTTATAACACAAGCCCTTTCCCAAACTCTCCTTAACGCCACGCAAATACCTAAAGACTACCTTTTTGCTGTTATTCATTACCCTTTTCATTTTATCATTATCTATCCGTTCATAAGGGCCCTCGGATAAGTGTACCCCAACCTTGTCTAAATAGTCGCTTATGTTCAAAATTACCGTTATTTACCGTTACTCAAAGCATCAAATTGATGGTTGCTAGAATGCCTTTATGTATTTTAGGTCGGCCGTAAAACCTAGGAGTTAGAGTAGACTTGCGATTCAGGTTATACCACAAGCCCAATCCCAATCTATCCTTAACGTTATGCAAATACCCAGAGACTACCGTTTTGCAGTTATTCATTACCCTTTTCTTTTTACCATTATCTATCCGTTCATAAGGGCCTTCGGATAAGTGTACCCCAACCTTGTCTAAATAGTCGCTTATGTTCAAAATTACCGTTTCTTTACCGTTACTCAAAGCACTAATATGCTAGTTGCTAGAATGCTTTTATGTATTTTAAGTAGGCCGTAGAACCTAGGAGTTAGAGTAGACTTGCGTTACAGGTTATACCAGAAGACCATTCCCAATCTCTCCTTAACGTTATGCAAATACCCAGAGCCTACCGTTTTGCAGTTATTCATTACCCTTTTCTTTTTACTATTACCTATCCGTTCATAAAGGCCTTCGCGAAGTGTACCCCAACCTTGTCTAAATAGTCGCTTATCTTCAAAATTACCGTTACTTTACCGTTACTCAAAGCACTAAATTGCTGGTTGCTAGAATGCCTTTTTGTATTTTAGGTAGGCCGTAGAACCTAGGAGTTAGAGTAGACTTGGGATACAGGTTATCCTACAAGCCCTTTCCAAAACTCTCCTTAACGCCACGCTAATACCTAGAGACTAACGTTTGCTGTTATTCATTACATTTTATTACCCTTTTCATTTTACCATTGTCTATCCGTTCATAAGGGCCTTCGGATAAGTGTACCCCAACCTTGTCTAAATTGTCGCTTATGTTCAAAATTACCGTTACTTTACCGTTACTCAAAGCCTCAAATTGCTAGAATGCCTTTATGTATTTTAGGTAGGCCGTAAAACCTAGGAGTTAGATTAGACTTGCGATTCAGGTTATACCACAAGCCCATTCCCAATCTCTCGTTAACGTTATGCAAATACCCAGAGACTACCGTTTTGCTGTTATTCATTACCCTTTTCATTTTACCATTGTCTATCCGTTCATAAGGGCCTTCGGATAAGTGTACCCCAACCTTGTCTAAATAGTCGCTTATGTTCAAAATTACCGTTACTCAAAGCACTAAATTGCTGGCTGCTAGAATGCCGTTTTGTATTTTAGGTAGGCCGTAGAACCTAGGAGTTTGAGTAGACTTGCGATACAGGTTATACCACAAGCCCTTTCCCAAACTCTCCTTAACGAACGACGCCACGAAATACCTAGGACGTACCGTTTGTAAACATAATCTTGCAGTCTGTTGTACCATATTATTGGCTGCTCTTAGAAGTCAAAAGTTTTTATCTCTTGGCATTCCTTTGAACGTCAAGTATGGTGACGTTTCTCATCCAACACAGCAGTCACCTCAGAAGCTTTTGCTTTGAGCCAGTCGCACGTTCGACATTTCTTCGGACGGTTGAAAGTGCGACTCAGTATATGCAGCTGTTTAGCGATTCCCATTTTTATGAAGCCAAATCGAGTGGGGTTGTTTTGTTAAACTCGGTTGTGAAGGCTTTGCAAATCGCGTAGCTAGATTATGGTACGGTATGGAATGAAAGCACAAGCCCGATCCAGGCAAAGTGCCGCAGTCACAGACTGCACGTGGGCTAAAATACTGTCAGTTTGACCAGGCATAGACAGATATGAGAAAGGAAAATAGAAATAAAAGGTAGTGAGACTACAGCGTGAACCACATACAAACCAAAAACTTTGTCGATAGTAGTACTGAGGCGTTTTTTCTCTTAGCGCGTCATATTATTGTATCGTCAGCTAGCCATTTTCTTCCTATCAGCAGCCAGGTCTGAAAATAAGGAGCGGTAAGTTAAATGGCGAGGATGCATTTTTAGTGTGGCCCAAGCATTACAAACTAGCTAGCATAAACATTTCTTACAGTCCGTAGCAATTTGATGTACAACCCCATGGCGCTGAGATTGGACCTTAACGAGGTGCAACGGTTCGTGTACCTCTATGACCCTTTGAGCTATGCTGGGTGGTGCTCTCCGGGCACCTTCAGAAACACTCATACCAGGAAGGTCAATGGATAGAGGTCAGACGAACACGGTTTCAACCCAACCCGCTGCCTTGTGGGTCAGGCTTTTTAGCAAAAGGCTTTGGTCGAGAACCCAAATTGTTCTCCTGTCTAGGCATGAGCGACCTGACATTATCTCAACCCGCATACAACCATGACAATAACTATAAAACTCAACTTCATAGTGCATCGGACGTCGCGCACGATAAACAGGGTCGCATTACTAGCTGCATATAGCAGGACGGGTAAGCGAAAACAAGCTACTGCTGGCCCCTCTTCAAACTGTTTCTGAGACATTGCCCTCCCCTTTCGACTCTTAACAGCTCTCCGTCTGTCAATCTTAGCCTTAGAAAAGATCGCGCTGAACATGTCGGAACATCCTCTATTTGCGAATTTACAGATCACTTTCTGAAACCACGGGCCACTACTCGTATCGGAGCAATGAATGTCAGAACCCTCAAAAAGATATGCGAGCAAGCTGCATTGGCTCTTACCTTAGATAGTCTCATTATTGATGCTTGCAGTTTATCTGAAACGCGCGTATAAAATCCGTCTATAATAACTGAACTTACTGCCTCAAAACGTTAGACTCACTTCTTTTTGCGCTGCTCCGGGAACTCTGTAGCTGTCATTTTAGGACAGAGGGTGTTGCTATAGTGCCGATTTCATGTGCCGAATCCTGCCTAATCGATTGGATTCCTTGCAATAGTAGAATGTGCGGAGTTAGACTAGCCACTAATATTAGACACAACTCAAAATTTTCTAATCAGAGATGTCTGTTTATTATAGCATCTCACGCCCCGTCTAACATCAAATTCGACGACGAGAAGAAAACTTTCGACGACTATCTATACGCTCTTTTGCGACGTGCAAAAAGCTCCGACATTGTTATCTTAGCCGGAGATACGAATGCCACACTTGTTCGCTTAGATACTCTCGAATCACAATTAGGTGGTGTGGTGAATTGATTATAGAGAACCCAACAAGTAGATAGTAAGAAGATCCGAGATTTGGGCTTTAAACATTTGTTGATACAATATACGGCTGAAAAGGGAGAGAGATGCGTTTATATATGGTCACGAGTTTATAATATAAAAGACAGTACAAGACAAACAGACAGCGATATACGACAGGTGGCATGTTTGGTCTTGAAGGCCAACGCACAAATAATTGTGAACGGTTCAAACAATTCTATGCACAATCTCGATTATTCACTAGCAGTACTTCCTTTTGCCATAACAGATGCTAATTTGCCACATGGCGCTCGCCGGATGGAAGCCAACCTTATTGTATGATGGTATGAATGCACAAGCCTGATCCAGGCAAAGTGCCGCACAGTCAGAGACTGCACGCGGGCTAAGATACTGTCAGGTTGCCCAGGCATAGGCAGATATGAGGGGGGGAATAGAAATAGAAATGGTAATGAGGCTCCAGCGTGTTTCAGTATGCAGCTCACTACCGTTGGCCAATCAATTTAGCACGATGTTAGCCGTACAGCACAGAAATGCTGCACGATTGCACATCCGTGAAACCTTAGGCTAACATCGACCATATCGGCATAAGTGCTAGCTGGAGAGGTTGCATTAAGGACTGCCGCTCTCTTTGGAATACCTGAATAGATTCAGATCATGCTCCTGTGCGATGTAGGTTCGAATAAAAAACGCATTGCGGTCGAAAAATTCTCTCAGGTTGCAGTTCAAGAAATTTATAGGACCACCTTGAATAACTCACTCCCAGTTGTGATGTGCAACCGCCGATGAAAGATGGAACAAGATAGCAGGGATTATGCAGGTCGCCGCAATGTCAGTCTGTGGGACTACAAAATCAACCCCAAAAGTCCCAGTATATTTCACAGCGCACCATAGAAAATTTTCACGAACAACACCAAATACCTTATGACCCTGGACACAATACAGAGCGCAGACGCGTAAGCAATGAACTTAAACGGAGGTTAAGACTAGACAACGAAAAGTGGTGGCTAGATTAGGTTCGCACATGCGAGTGACGTATATCCTTTACTTAGCAGACAATTTGGCGCTGTAAAATCTCGTCTGGGAAAACTTCTTTTTTACACAAACCGGCGAATGGTCAGTGTCACAGTCTGCACTTTTATATGGTCTGGTGAAGAGCAAACTTCCCAATAACAATTTTAACGTCATCAGAAAATACAGCAATGAGAGCGCAGCTGTTTTGTTAGATCATCAACCATGAGGATTAACAGTGGCTCCCAGAACGATAATGGAAAACCCCCACTTGGCAATGGCGCACACGTTGCTTACACCTAACCTGTGGTTAAAAGTCCGGTCACAGAGATGTGAGGATACAGATGAGTATCATCATCATCAGAGACAGCATTACACCGGTAGCATGTACGGAATGCTTATCTGCCACACAACCATGAAAAAGTAAAATCCTAAAAGATGGGGAAGTGTGGCACTTAAATAGCTACGGATTCTATACAAGAGTAAGCACAAAAACTGTGACGATGTGCCTACACGTCGAATAGAACATGCATTCAATCAAGTTTCGTGAACGAGTAGACCTACATAAGCACAACAGCTTCCTTGATTCTCTCACTACCATGCATCATTGCAAACTTTCCTCGTATTTTTTACAATCTGTTCCGGTTTGAGCGTGTTTTCGGTTTCTTAGTGGGTTACTGCACCACATAGATTACTCCGCTATCTATCTGCATCGTGATCGAATCGCTTTCGTATTACTAATGTTCTTATTTCTTGTCCTGGTTTCAGTGTTGTGTTTGAAACTCTTTAAAATCCAAAGTGCATTTAATGGTTTATCTGAAAGCATACACGTGCATTCCTATCAGGCAACGTTTGCTGGAACATAAATGTCTCGATCTACAGACAGCTTTCGATCAAGCAAAGTCGTTGGACTTGGCTCAGCGACAGTCTAATTCATATGCATCGTCAGCTCCTGCCATTACTTGCAAAGCATCTCCCAAGGAAACCATAGACCTCGATACCTCTAAGTCGGATACAACCTTGGCAACTGCTCACTCAAGGCTTCCAGATAATTGCTTCTTCTGTGGATATGATCGACATCCACGTCACAAATGCCCTGCTAGAGAAGCCATTTGTAAATCATGTGGCAAGAAAGGACATTTCATCAAAGTTTGTCGTTCTACAAACTTTGTCAAACATAATGCTCCTGCTTGCGCATTTCTTTCATCAGCCATTGCCACAGCTGCCGTGCCAACCAGTTTAAAGAAGGCAATTACTAAAATCCGTGTCAATGGTATAACGCTCCATGCCCTGGTTGACACCGGAAGTTCTGAAAGTTATGTATCTGAAGAAATAATACGTGAACACAAATGGCCGGTACTAGAGTCTAAAAATCAAATCGTTCTGGCTTCTACATCAATGACAAGTAGTACCAAAGGTCACTGTTTCGTTTCCATTATCCATAAAAACAATTCTTATGATAATGTTAAACTATCTATTCTTCCTGACCTTTGTGCTGACGTATTATTAGGTCATGACTTCCTTCAACGGCATCAGATGGTAGAAATTCCTTTCAAGGGGATACAACCCCCTTTTTCCTTGTGTGGCCTCTCTGTTGCCACTCTACCACCGATTACACTTTTTGTTCATCTCGACCCATCATGTCGGCCAATATCCACTAAATCGAGGCGACATAGTCACAGTGACGAACTATTCATCCAGACTGAAGTTAACAAGTTGCTGAAAGATGGCATAATTGAACCATCTCAGTCACCCTGGCGAGCACAGGTTTTGATCACAACTAACGAACGCCATAAAAAACGCATGGTTGTTGACTACAGCCAAACCATAAATCGCTTCCCATACTTGGATGCCTATCCTTTGCCTCGCATTGATGATTTAATTGATAAAATCTCTCATTACCGTGTCTTCAGCGCATTGGATCTTCAAAGTGCTTATCATCAGATCCCTATAAAACAATGAACGTGAATACACCGCGTTTGAAGCACGTGGCAACCTGTATCATTTCAAACGCATACCATTCGGTGTTACGAACGGGGTCACCTGTTTTCAACGGGTTATGGATGAACTTATTCGTACTGAATCACTTCAAGGCACATACGTTTACATTGATGACATCACAATTTGCGGAGCGGATAAAAAAGAAGATGATATTAATTTTAGCAAGTTTATGCAGGTGGTGGAAAAGTATGGTTTAACTTTGAATCGTGACAAGTGCGTTTATGGTGTCGAACAAATCAAATTACTTGGATACGAAGTGTCAGCAGGAACAGTAAAACCGGATCCAGAACGCTTCGAAGCGCTGCTGAAGCTTCCACCTCCAACCGATTCGAAAGCCTAACAAAGGGTTGTCGGCATGTTTTCATATTATTCCCAGTGATTTTCAAAGTTTTCCGACAAAATCCATCATCTGACTCACAATCAAACATTCCTTCTGTCAGGCAAGGCTATGGAGGCATACAACAAATTAAAATCTGAATGGGTTCAAGCATCTCTGTTTTCTATCGATCGTAATGTCCCTCTCGTCGTTGAAACCGACGCCTCAGACATAGCCATTTCCGCAACCCTTAACCAAAGCGGCCGCCCGGTAGCCTTCTTCTCTCGAACTCTATCTCATTGTGAACGCAATCACTCAGCGGTAGAGAAAGAAGCATGTGCGATCGTCGAAGCCATCCGGAAGTGTCGGCATTATCTCATCGGATGTCATTTCAAGTTGATCACAGACCAGCGTTCTGTCGCCTATATGTATGATTCCAAAGCTGCAAGCAAAATTAAGAACGATAAAATCCAACGTTGGCGCATAGAGCTTTCCCAGTTTTCATATGACGTGGTCTATCGTCCTGGTCCAAGCAACACGGTAGCGGATGCGTTATCTCGAGGTTTTTGTTCAAGCATTCAATCTCTCACACATTTAAAAAGCATTCATGACTCACTCTGCCATCCTGGCATCACTCGCTTGTTCCATTTTGTGAAATCGAAAAATCTACCGTTCTCTGTGGATAATGTAAAAATTGTCATTCAACAATGTAACGTTTGCTCACAGTTGAAACCAAAGTTCTACTATCCCTCTAATGACCCTCTGATTAAAGCAACCAAACCGTTCGAGCGCCTTAGCGTCGATTTTAAAGGACCTATTCCATCTTCCACACGCAATCACTATTTACTGACCGTAATCGATGAATTTTCACGTTTCCCGTTTTATCGAACTATTTTCAATTTTTGGTATGCCATCCTATATCCACTCTGACCGAGGACCTTCTTTCATGTCTGCTGATGTTAAAGCTTTCCTCCACTCTCGAGGAATTGCCACCAGTAGAACTACTTCATATAATCCTCAAGGAAATAGACAGGTAGAGCGTTTGAACGGTACACTGTGGAAAACAATCTCTCTCAGTTTGCGAAACCGAGGGCTGAGTACAGAGCAGTGGGAACAGGTGCTCCCGGATGCGCTTCACGCGGTACGGTCACTTCTATGCACCGCTACTAATGCCACTCCACACGAACGTATGTTTCTGCACAATCGCAGATCGCCTACCGGTACTAGTCTTCCGAATTGGTTATTGGTACCCGGACCGATACTCATTCAGAAGAATGTTCGTAATTCCAAGTATGATCCGCTCGTAGAGGAAGGCGAACTGTTGGAGTGCAATCCCCAGTACGCGCACGTACGTTATCATGATGGTCGCGAGGAAACCGTCTCATTGCGAAGATTAGCCCCAGTAGATCAATCACTGCAAGCAACTGGCTCCGAACCAGTGGACTCACCCCCCGAAACTCTTGATTGTGACACACCTTCAAATACTCCTATCGAAAAGAATAATACCGAACAACTCATCACGCAGCATTAAAGAGTCAGACCTTACTGTCTCTGAAATCGAGAGGCGTGACTTATTATAACATACATTTCTTTCCCGCGAAGAGGAATGTCGTATTATTTTCCATACCTTTCCTTCTTTATAAACACACACGTATATTAAACATATTGTACTGCTTTACTCCGTTAACAGTTCTCTTTTCTCGTTACAGTTTATATGCCCAAATCTATAGTTGATTAAAGCTTTTCTATCAGGCGTTATCTTCTCAATCGTTTGGAAGTATCATTCACTCTATCTCGTTACAGGGATATCCCACGATGATTGGAACACAGATTCCGTGCGCCCTTCTTAAAGATTGGGATAACCGTCGATTCACCCCATGACGCCGGGACCCGCTCCTCAGCCCATACTTTGGTAAACAAATCACGTAACTCCGCTGCCACAAGATCACCTCCCTCCTTAAACAAAATCGGGTGGAGGTCGTCAGGACCAGGTGACTTGTGGCGCTTCAGTGCGCGAATTACCTCTCTCACCTCCTGGAGATCAGGAGCGGCTAAGGAAACGGGCCAAGGCGTGCAAATCGGTGTCTCAGGCGGCGAGGTCGGAGGAGGTGGCTGGCTGAACTGAGCACTAAAGTGCTCAGCCCATCGTTCCAAGCGTCTACTAAGATTGGTGATCGGCGAGCCGTCGGTTTTGCAAATTGTCTCGCTCACTGTATTCAGTTTCGAACCAGTAGCTCTAATTAACTGAAACAATTTGCGAGTATTGCCCGGTGCGGCTGCAACCTCCATCTCACAAGCACGTTGCGTCCACCAGAACTCGCGGTCATTCCTTAAGCTGGCCTTTAAGCGGGTATTGAATTCTCTCCGAGCACGGTTGTGTTCAGTGCCGGTGGGTAAAGTTCGACGGTGATCGATTAAAGCAAGTGACTGGGCCGAGATCCAAGAGCGTGGCAAAGCGCGTGTGGGTTGACAGCTTTCAGAAGTAGCGCAGGACAGTGCTTCCGAACGAAGTTCCAGTGCTGCTCAACATCAGACTGGGGTGCTTTTGCGAGCTCCCTGGTCAATGCATGATGGAACTCGGTTCTGACAGCGGGGAGCATCAAAGAGGCGGTGTCTACATGAGTTCGTCTTGCGCGTGCCTTACCCCCAAATTGGAAATTGACTGTCGCACAGACTAGCGCATGGTCCGAGTCCACACTGGTGGTCCAGTATGAACGACAATCCTTGATGCTACCACGCCACCTGTAGCTAATAGCAATGTGGTCAATTTGAGACCAGACGTGCTGTGATGGTGAGCGCCATGTGGCTATTCGACGCTGGGAACGCCGAAATGCCGTACTAGAGAGATAGAAGCGGTGATCGCCACAGAATGTGAGCAATCGTTCTCCGTTATCTGAACGCCCGCCATCCAGCCCATACTGACCTCCAAGGTGGCGCTCGTATTCAGACAGGCGACCAACGCGAGCGTTGAGATTTTCTGCCATGATTACGACATCTGTCCTGCGTGCCTTACGAAACAAACTATGCAACTTCTCATGGGAGTTGTCCTTACGGAGATCCGCACTACAGTCCGTTGGAGCGTAGGCAGAAATCACAAACAAATCCCTCCGCGTTTCGCACCGCCTGTTCACCCGACAGTGGCCACGAAATCGTGCACCGCACAGTCTGCTGTCAACGGGAATCCACTCTAAGAGTGATTGCTCAGCACGGGAACTGAGGGCGATACCGACGCCAGCCAATCCGGCAGAGGAAGCATCCGGGTCACTAGAGAGGCGCAGGTGGAATCTGCTGTCTGGTTCAGCTGGTGAGACCAACTGACAGACTTCGCTTGTGTCACGGAGACGGGTTTCCGACAAGCAGCAGATATCAATGCCTAACGTCTCGAGCGTTCGTGCAAGACCGGCCTGTTGTCCCGGTTGTAGCAAGGTCCGAACGTTAAACGGAGCTAACCTAAATGAAACCCGCGGGTGTAGAAGAGTTGCAGCAATCGACGGCTGTCTAGACGGCATGAGTCGTACATCAGGTAGAGAGAGCGAATCGGGGATGGTAAAATGTGGAGGAAAGGTGGTAGAAGCAATAGAAGACACAGAGTTCAGAATTTCTAAAATTGTCATTGTCATTAGTTATTCATTAGTTGATTTGGCGAAGACGATACATTTTTAGAGCAAGACAAGATATATTACATAATGTGACAATTACCACAGACCATTTTGGTTGCCTTGTGAAAAATTTGTTCGAGGAGCGAGATGTTTTTTTCCATCCATGGCATCCAAGCTTGTACAGCGTAGTCAACGACAGGATGTATGTAAGTGTTTAGTATTTTCACGAGTGAGTGTGGTGGGAAACGTCCGAAAATGCGTTTCAGTAAACTGAGCAAGCTGCACGCACGCTTGTAGGCGGCTTCGCACTGTAGGCTGTTCTTCATAGTGCCAGACACCCAGATTCCGAGATCTTTTTGTGATGAAGTCCATTCAAGCGGTGGCTGCCAAGTGTATATGTTAAGGGAAAGGGTTTTCCGACTTGCAACATTTTGCACTTGCGGAAATTAAATGGCAGTTTGTTTTGGATTACCCACTGGTGTAGCTTATTCAAATCTCCTCGCAGAACTTGACAGTCCTCAATAAAGTTGATCTTCGTCAAGATTTTTACGTCGTCTGCGAATAAAACAAGCTTACATGCTAGTAAGTTCGCTAGATCGTTTATAAATACGAGAAACAGTATCGGACTGAGAA
>JACCGJ010008074.1:0-22305 GCA_013407085.1 Atriophallophorus winterbourni
AGTACATCAGTTCACATTACCTGGTTCAAACCATTGCGGATAAACCCCTCGCTAGAAAAGGAGTTGTAAGCGGATTGGCAGAGCAGCTGTCATTTTGTCCCGATTGAACTCTCGTGTTTGGGGTAACCACAAGCTGACTGTAAAGATGAAGATGATGGTGTACAGCGCCTGCGTACTAAATGCTTTACTGTACGCAGTGAAACCTGGACCACCCACGCAAGACACGAACGGAAGCTGAATGCTTTCCATCTACGAAGCATCCGTCGTATCTTGAACATATCGTGGATGGACAGAGGGACTAATGCTGAAGTGCTTTTAAAAGCTGGTCTACAGAGCATGTTCACTCTATTGCGACAGCGCCGCCTGCGCTGGCTTGGTCATGTCTATAGAATGGAAAATGGTCGTATTCCGAAAGATCTACTCTATGGTGAGTTGCAATTAGGAAGTCAACCATTGGGCAGACCGCACTTGCGGTACAAAGACGTTTGCAAAAGAGATATGAAAGCTCTTGGCATTGACCCGGCGAGTTGGGAAGAACTTGCTCTTGACCGCTCACATTGGAGGCACTGTGTAAAGCGTCGTCTGCATGTTGGGGAGGAGCAGATACAGCTCTTGGCGGCTGAACGCAGATCACGCCTCCGACGTGCAACTGACGCAATATAACCGAGTTCTGACTTTCGTTGCCAGTGCTGCGGGAGAGATTGTTCCTCCCGAATCCGACTGTTTAGTCACTCAAAAGCTGCAAAACTTGAACATTCACGCGTTTGTGATGTACATCCATGGTCGATATCGACCGACGGAGGCCAACATACATACATACATACATACATAGTGAAAATTACGTTATTTACGCTGAACAAGTTTCCTATTGATTTTTTGTTAGTTAATGAATATTCCACAAGTTACTCTAATCCTTTAGATTTTAATACTTATTTAAAACGAAAAAAATTTCCCATGGAGATGAGAAACACTTAAGCCACCGAAACTGCGTTTGCTGACAGGATAAGAGACGAAGGTGAGTGACCCGCAACTTAAAACAAGTTTGCCGTGGGCATATGGACCTCGTCAGCCAGTAATGGCAGTCGATTTTAAAAAAGAAGACCCTGACTCCAAAAGCCTCAGCTTAGTTCGATAACGAAAGGGTTCCGGCAGAAAACCTTGTAGAAAAATCCTATAGGTGGATAGATGGCTCTTTCTTTTAACCCCCTGCTGCCTTGCAGGTTGCACCTGGATCTGCAGATGGGTGTACCCGAACAAATGTCAAACGGTGCTGGAGACATCATTTGTATATTAATCCAAAAATCTTCATAAAAATGTATCAAACACACTCTCAGCTCTCTGCTATGACGTTCCCTCGACACGACTTGCCAACGGCTAGGGAGTAAAGTAAAGTAAACAAGTCTGGGTCACAAATATACGTAAGAATATATATGGTTGTTGGAACGTAGGGACACTGCTCGATGTAGGTAGTCAAGCCATTACGATGCACTCTTTATTATTACGGAGTAGATATTACTTGACTTTCTAAGGAACGCCTACTTGGACACGGTCCCAAATCGAATAATTTCTTTGAAGTCGATTTTAAATATTGGCTTCTATATGGTGGGCATGAAAGTGGATCTGGTCGGCGTTAGCTTCAATTTGTCACTTACATTACTGATGCTAGTGTCAACAACAATCACATTTGCGCATCTGAGGGACAGTATAGATTATTAATAATTTTTCTGTGTATAACCCGATGTTATCTATCGGGAGCGATTGATCAGCAGATGCCACAAACCAAATTATGGGTAGATATGGTTTAGGACATCGTTGCGAGAATGGTAATGGCTTAGTTAAGTTAGCGGTACACAATTATTTATGCACGTGCAAAACGAGCGTTATATGAAATGCTTGGTGTGGTACTCGAATGATGCCGTAACGGCGAATCAGATCAATTATATAGTAATTCGTGCTACTGGATGTCTTCAGTGGTTGGCTGTATATCCTGTTGTGGGGTCGAGCAAAACCTAGTACACCGATGAACCGCCAAAGGAAAACTCACAAGAGGTGCTGGATCTTGGCCGCCGTAGGAATCCCAGATCGAGAAAATAAATGGGTGACGGCTCAGTCGAGCAAGAGCTGTCCGGACTAAAATTCGCTACACTGGCTTAAGTACAGTTTCTCGCCACTGTCGAAAGTGGAATTCTCAGGATACCCATCAGTTCCCTGCCGAAGCAAGATGATCGAATGAATAGTGCTTTTGATCATCGCGCCTTAGGAAAGCCGCTACGTGATCCACATGTAATGAAACACGGCTATACTTGGCGGAAACGTCACAAATAGAAGCGAACCTAGGAAACTTTGAAGGGCTGTTTTGTTTGACTCGTTCCATACCTGGAAGTTTAAGTTTTAGCGCATACCTCAGAGATTCGACATCACAGCTGATTTTGACCTCAATGATAGGATAGCGGGTGAGTTTAGTATGCCAATTGGTTACTGAAGTGCCCACAGGTTATCAGTGCAATTATCACTGTACAAGTAGAGAGTTACGGCTATCGAGTTAATTGCGATACCTCAACAAATACAAGATTTTGAGTGTTCAACGACGAATGAAAAACGGTAAATTGCTAGTAGAGGATGGAATTTCCAATGAATTTGTTAAAGCCTTGTGGACGCGTTAATATTCCCATTACACGAACTGCTTTTTTTCGATTTTGCACCGCGGTCCCACATTCCGAAAATTGTGCTTAATCAAGATCGTCACAATATTCAGGTGTAAATGTGTACCAATTAGAAAAATACCTTCGAAAGCCCAGTAGCCTGTCCACTGGATGAACTCAACCGTAAAAATTAGTGCTGAAACACAGATAATCAGCGGCCTAAAAAGAATATACAAAATCTCCGCGGGTGCTGCTGTGAGGGTATCCATCGACGACCTGTAGGAAGCAACGGTTCTGGCTGTTTTCTCTATGGATAATAGATAAGAACCCACGCAATGTAGAATCGAATCATACTATACCGCAACCACCGTCCCTCAGGCAATGCGTGGGATTGTTCAAGCTATCCCATGAGAAACGAGATCGGCGCTGTCTGACGCACATGTTACAGTCCGAGCGATGCATCTTAACTAATATTAAAATACACCTTATTTTGTTTCAGGAACTGTGCCTACCGGACGAGTAGTGTAGTTTTAAACATGTTAGGACGCGTGGCTGTAAAAGCCTCAAGCCATTGCGTTTGTAGCCTCATCATCATCATCATTAAGCACAAGTCTGGAGCCAGACAAAGTGCCAAGCAATATGAAGCAGGAAAAGCAGATAAGCAAGCGCGTGGAAAAGGGAAAGCAGGCAAGCGGAATACGCAAAAGCAAATGCACAAAAAAGCAGCTTGTTTTTGTAGTTTCACTGCATGCGATTTTTGGGTTTTTTGTTTTGTTTTTGTTTTTTTGTTTCTTATGTAAAATAATACCGAATAAAAAATTATGACACACATAATAAAATACACTGGCGCCACTGACTTCGGTTTGTAGCCATATCGCGTAAGGTTTCCAGCCAACTATTAGGTGGAGCTTTTTGACCCCACCCAGGCAAACGAATACGCCCAACTGAGCCTAGCGCTACGGTGAGTTTCTTCATCCCAACGCGCCACATCATGGACTGGCCACCCGATCTTTTCTCCCAGCTTCTGTCAGGCTCTGCGAATAAGGCGCGGTACGGTAAACGGTGAGTAGGCATTCTTAAAACATGTCCCAACCATCGCAAGCGCGCAAGCATCAGCATTTCTCTCAGTCCGTGGACACCTGGTCCTAACACCCGCTTGCTGACATCTATATTTGGAACGCGATACAGCTACCGAGTGCGAGCAATTCTACGCAGGCAACGGGTATCAAAAACAGAAAGCCGACGGACATCTTCCGCTCGGATAGACCAGGTTTCGCAGCCATAAAGGAGTGTAGCACGCACCACTGCGTTGTACACTCGGCCTTTAGTATGGAGTGAAACATCGCGTCGACGCCACAGGTGGCGAAGGTTAACAAACGCTGCACCCGCTTCGCGAACACGATGTGAGATCTCGTCCTCGACACAACCTCCAGCGGAGATACAACTGCCAAGGTAAACAAAGCTGTCAACCAATTCAAGATCGACATCGCACACAGTTAGGTTTGGAAGAGAGCCGCTCCAATCCTGGGTAACTGTTTTTCACTTGTTAGGCGCAAAGCACATGCCATAACTTGAAGCTTCAAGTGCCAGGCGGTCCAGGGCTTGTTGCATTATATGAGAGTCATCTCCCAGAAGTGCGATGTCATCGGCATACTCTAGATCGGTCGCTCGCTCACCCGGCAGAAGTTCAACACCTGTGCCCACCAGGCCAGCTAAAGCTTTTCTCAGGACATCGTCGATCGCGAAGTTAAACAGGAACGGCGAGATAGGGCAGCCCTGCCGCACCCCGCTGGAGATATTGAACGAGGACGACAATTGTCCGTTTGATTGAAGTTTCTATCTACTCATTGATACATGAAATCATTAGACATGTTTATCTGCGCTATTTCACTGTAGGATCCAACCAAGTAATTATGGCGAGCTTTGACTATCGATAAGGTTGGGACGCGATCTTAGACGCTAAATTGAGGGATAATAAAGCTTAAACATTAAACATTATGTTATCTTAAGTCTGTTAAACAGATTTAGGGAGTAAAGGTAATCATTTCCAGTAATGGTGCTGTAAAATTATGAAATACAAGCATCCAGGTTTAGTCAAAGTAGACTCAATGTGATATAATTAAACGAACGTGGATGTTTACCCGACGTAACACTGTTCGAACTAGCGACTCAAACTGGATGAATTTAGTAGCCTGATCTTGTTGAGTAAAAACAGTTAAGCAGCAGGTGAGCAATAATTGTAGCAGATTCCCTCACAAAGAAATTAATCAAATCAGCAAAAATACGACATTGTAGATGAATAAATTATGCACAAGTTAGTTAACTTGATTACTTACCATACACCAAAACAAACTTTAGTAATGTGAGGTCAGCAACAAAGTATTTTTATTCAACACTACATAACCAACGACGATACTTTAGGTAATAACAAAAGTAGCAAACTAGGGCCAACGCGATAATAGAAACACGAACAATTTTATCACAAGACATACATTACATTACATAAAATTCAATCCATTTAAGATGCAATAAAGTTCAAAAATACGTAATTGACAACCACAATGTCAAGTGATCTGACCGTTACGTAGCTTGCGTGGACTGATTGCCGATAGGATTTGAATCAGGCGAGAGGCATACAAAGAGTTGACGGGAACTCCAACTAATTGAGCTATTTTAAATTCGAAAAGGTACCGAACGGGTTGTTAATGTAAGAAGTGGTGTATCACTGCTGTGCAGCGACAACAAATTTAATTCAGCAACAAAACAAAGACATTTAATGATATCCACGGAAGAAATCAAAATGGGTATGTGTAACGTGTTTATTAATTTCAGCATCTACATACCATTCGGTATAATTAAAACTGAACAAGAGAAAACCGGCCGACAAGAAAATTCAAACAGAATCAGCGTTCCGACATTCCACGGCGCGCTTCGCGTTTAACATCTTCGAGGAATTGATGAAATGAACTACGCTGCTTCAAATATTGAGGGTTCTTAAGAACTGGAAAATAAAACAAGAGTAATAGATTGATTAGAAAACATACTTTTATCCTGTAATTCCGCAAAAAGCCGCACAGTGACTCGAGCTAGTGTTCGAATAGGTACAGTATCAGCCAGCTAGATGTGAGAAAAATATAATTTATCATACCTTTTTTGTGATGGCTGGGTTACTGAAATACGCGCTAGTTAATCGTAAGATATAAAAGAAAAACTTACAGAAAGATGCGCCACATCATATGAGCAGGCAAAAGCCAAAAGAGGATGCTAATTATATAGCAGAATGAGTCACTGGAGAAAAAACAGAATTGTATTATATGTTTTGCGGAAATGTCGATGGCTCAGAAATGATAAAGTGAAATAAATTCGCGAGAATCAATTAACCATCACATTGAAAAGTGAACGTAAAATTACCGACAAAGCCATGATGCTTGCTAAGAAATGAAGCACATGGGCGTCAATTAGTTTAGGTTGAGTGATTGCGAGTGAGCGGTGATACTGTCAGATTGCTGCCGACATCATATAAAATAAAATAGAGCAGTGTTCTCGGTAGCATTTTACGACTTATAATACTTTTGTGTAAAATTAACTATTAAATATGTTCGCACGACCAAAATAAACCAGTTAGGCCGCCATACGACAAACGCAGAAATGCAACGAATTTAGTGCGAAGCATAAAGAGATAACTCTTATTACCAGATCAAAAACATGCAAGTACCTAGATATCAAATAAACATAAACGAAATTAGGCTGTATGAGCTATTTGGCGAATGCAACGGACAGTTAACTATTTTTGTTGAAATGATGAATGAGCATTCAGAGTTCAATATAGAAATTCAGCAAAGCCATTCGCCATCATTTTCTAAGAAAACATTTCTAAACAAATGCACTCCTTATGAAAGCTGTGCAGGTAATATGATTTTGGTATGTACTGAAAGCATCATCTTTAAACATTACAATAAGTATGTATGAATGAAGCTACATGCGTAGCCACAGACTACACTTAGAGTGAGATACTGTCAGGTTGTCTTGACCGAAAGAATACGGCAGTGAGTTGGTAGTGTGTTTAAACACACACAGATGACAGATAAAGCTAGATGGTGTTGCCAGTACAGTACATCAGAACAGTACGGTAGTTAACAACGGCCTATTTCTGAACAGTTTGCAGTTCATTAAGAAAGTCTGCAGATATCGCATGTGGAAACTGTATAATCTTTTAGCACGACGTAGTTGAAAGCATTTCAACGTTTATTCTCTTTGACATGAGGCAAACAGCAATTTGCCGGGCAGTAAGGCCATATCGAATGACTGTTTATAGACTGTAATAGATTCAATGCATAGTAATGTTTCAATGTTTACTTTAAAAATCCTCTTAATGGTTGGGTATTTTATTTATAAGGAATCCCCGACCAGGCTGGTGGGCTGGAATTACATGAATTACATGCCTGTGCAAAGTGCCCCTAAGTGATAAACTACACGTGGACTCAAGTATCGTCAGGTCACCCAGACCTAGACAGATGTAACAAATGGAAATGGAAACGGAAGTGAGACTCTAGCGTATTGCCCCATGCAGTTCGCTACTGGTAGCAAATCAATTCATCATCATTATGAAACACAAGTCTGGAGCCAGACAAAGTGTCACGCAATATGAAGTAGGAAAAGCAGATACGCAAGCGTGTGAAAAAGGGAAAGCAGGCACGCGGAATATGCAAAAGCGAATGCGTAAAAGCAGCTTGTTTTTGTAGTTTCACTGCATGAGATTTTGTGATTTTTGTTTTGTTTTTATGTTTTTCCATCAAATAATACGGGATTAAAAAATTATGACACAATAAAATACACTGTCGTCACTGAATTCGGTTTGCAGCCACATCTCGTAAGGTTTCCAGTCAAGTATTAGGTGGAGCTGTTGGATCCCACACAGGCAAACGAATACGCCCAACTGAGCCTATCGCTACAGTGATTTTTTTCATCCCAACGCGCTACCTCGTGGGCTGGCCACCTGGTCGTTACTCCCAGCTTCTGACAGGCTCTGCGAACAAGGCACGGTGTGGTAAACGGTAAAGAGGATTTCTTAAAAAATGTCCCAACCACCGCATCGTTACTCACGGCAGCTGAAAGGAATTACAGCCAAATCGAGAAAGAGGCGCTCGCCATAAACTTCGCGGTCAAGAAATTTCATAAGATGCTATATGGCCGAAAATTCACACGCCTGACAGATCATAAACCTTTGCTTACCATTTTTGCAGCAAAAAGGGACATTCCCGTCTACACAGCAAACAGACTGCAACGATGATCAACCATCATGCTAGGCTATAACTTCGACATAAGGTACATCTCTACGGGGAAAATCGGACAAGCCGATGTTCTATCAAGACAGATAACAGAGAGCACTATACACGAAGACACGGTGGCCCAAACAAATCTGGATGCTGACGTCAGTCGTTTGCTTTCCACCACCACAATGAAGCTATTGGTAACAGTTGACTGAATTCGAGAGGCAAAATAAAAAGACCCGTACTCCAAAAGGCATTTGAATATCATAAATCCAGATGACCGGAAACTGTGCAAGACCCAGAACTACAGCAATTCCGACAGCGTCGGCATGCCCTTTCAATCGTGGGTGAGTGTCTCATGTTTTCGGATAGTGATAATTCCGAAAAAACTTCGTTCGGCAGTTCTCAAACAATTCCACAAGTCATCTCGGGATAAATCGTATGAAGGCGCGAGCCCGCAGCTTCGTGTAGTGGTCTATTATGGATTCCACATTGATAACCTGGTTCGCTGGTGTTCTAAATATGAATCAACATTGAAATGTGAACTGCACTCATGGCCTAATACCACTGGACCCTGGTCAAGAATTCACTTGGATTTCGCGAGCCCACTCAACGGAATATCTTATCTCCTACTGGCGGACTCACAGCAAATGGCCAGAGATATCCCCCCTCGCCAACACGACAACTCGGACAACAATTAGGAAGCTGCAAGAAACGTTCGGCCGATTTGGTTACCCAAAGAAATTAGTGCCCGATAATTGAAGCAAATTCACGTCCACTGATTTGGACTCATTTTGTTGACAACAAGGAATGAATCACATCCACACACCACTATACCATCCACAATCGAATGGACAGATGGAGAGGTTCGTGGATACTCTCAAAGAGCAATTCTCAAAGCGATGGGAGAATGGAATACGGAAGACATTGTGCAGAATTTATTGATTGTCTACCGGATCACGTGCAAAGGCTAGAGAAGCTGACTCGAACAAACGCCGAGTGGTGCTGGGGAATTGTCTGAATGGAAGCACAAGCCTAATCCAGGCAAAGGCCGCAGGAGTCAGAGATGCACGTGGACTGAGATGAACTGTCAGGTTGCCATGTGCTAGACAGATATGAGGAAGAAGAGAGAAAAAGAAGGAAAAAAAACGGTGTGGGGGACGCCGCTTTGTACATAAATTCCTCAGAATCTTCGTTGAAGGCCGACTCATCCTCCGGGAAGGAGATAGTCGCACAAAGTACAGTTAAGGCAGTACGGATCCCGCCCAACCCCACGTACCTGGATCCATGCACGGATGTGCAATCGTGCAGCATTTATGTGCTGTGCGGCTAACATCGTGCTAAATTGATTGGCCAACGCTAGTGAGCTGCATGCTGAAATACGCTGGAGTCTCACTGGCATTTCTATTCCTCCCTCATATCTGTCTAGGATTGGGCAAACTGACAGTATCTTAGCCCACGTACATTCTCTGACTGTACGGCACTTTGCCTGGATCAGGCTTGTGCTTTCATACATACACACATACACGCGTTTTACTTAGATATCTCTCAAGCTATTTATTGTATTGATCAATCATTACAACTTCGGAAGGTGCAGTATGTTGGTGTCACTGAAAATCTGCTTGTCTGCATGTCTAAACTCAAAGCGAAATTTAGAATAAATGGCAAAATTTCGCAAACTATTGAAGCCACTAGGGATGCCCAACAAAATTAAGTACTCACTTCAATAGTGTACCATCGCGCTGAAACTGGACCTTAACAGGGTGCGATGGTTTGTGTACCTTCACGACCGATTCTGGGTGGTGCTCTTCGGGTACGTTCAGAGCCACTCATACTAGGAACGTCAATAGATAGAGCACAGACGAAGACTGTCTTAACCCAACCCGCTGCCTTGTGAGTCAGGCTTTTTAGCCAAAAGCTTTGGTCGAGAACCTTAATTGTTCTCCTGTCTAGGCATGATTGACCTAACAGTATTCAATTCTGACGACAAGAAAAACGCCCACGACTATCTATACGCCCTTTTGTGACGTGCGAATAGCTCCGATATTGTTGTCTTAGCGCGAGATATGAATGCCAGACTAGGTCAGTTAGATATGTCAGAATCACAATTAGGTGGTATGATTGGTCTTGAAGTTCAACGCACTAATGTTGGCAAACGGTTCATACAATTCTGTGCAATTAATTAGCAGTGCATCCTTTCGCCATAGAAAGGTGTCGATGAGTCACATGGCACTCACTGGATGGATGCCAATATTCTGCTCAAATCGACCATATTGTAATAAGTGCTCACTGTAAATGTTGCATTGAGGACTCCAGCTACTTTTGGAATACCTACATAGATTCTGATCATGCTCTTTTGCGATGTAAGTTTTCGTGAACGCTCTCCGGTGCAAAGCCTTCGAATGGGAAACGAATTGGAGTCGAAACATTCTCTAAGCCTGCAGTATAAGAAATTCATAGGACCACCTTGAGTCACTCAATCCCAGTTGCTCTGTGTGCAACTGCTGATGAAAGATGGAAAACGATAATAGGGATTATACGGGTCACCGCAATATCAGCCCTGAAGTCCCACTGGATTTCACTGTGCTCTATTGAAATTCGGCATCAGTACCTTCTGGTACCGAAAACAAGAGAGGGCGTAGACGCGTAAGTAATGAACTTAAACGGAGCTCAAGACTAGACATAGAAAATTGGTGGTTAAATACGGTTGAACAAATGGATATAGCAAATTAAGCTTATTCGGTCGACGGGTCCTGAGAACAAAGGAGTGAGTAAGACTATCTCTGAATCAGACGGTACTCTTATCACTAATAAGAATCTCAGCCTCTCACGCTGGGCCGAAAATTTTCAAGAACAATTTACCTGGCCGCCTGCAACGGATTCATTACTACATTTGAAGCAGTATGGTCCAACTTGTGATTTATAAATTAAAGCATGTATCGAATCCATGAAGCGATTCAAGGCTGCTGGCCACGACGGCATAACACGTGTTTTGTTCAAGGGAGGTGGCCAAAACCTAATCAATACAATAGGCGATCTACTTCGTGAAGTGTGGTTGTCAGAACCCATACCTCAGAGCTAATGAGAATCCGTTATTCTACGGATATTCAAAAAACATTTGCGAAGTTCCTGTTCGAATCACCGCAGGATAAGTCTCACTCTCATCATCACGAGATTATTGGTGTCCATATGCCTTCGAATGTTAAAATCGTATATAGAATCATAAATGCGAGAGCAGCAAGATGGCTTCCGACCGGGCATAGGTCGTGTCGACCACATTTTCACTGTTCGACAGATCTTAGAATTGCGGCACACTTATCGGCAGCCGAGAATAGCCAACTTGTTAGATTAAAAGGGGCATTTGAGGACATCTACAAGGGTGTATGCAGCGTATTCAGACGAATTTTCGATGGGATAGAAGCGCAACTTGTTTACCATTCTTCCACTCTATGGTATGAAAGCTGCACGCTGAAACAGGCTGGAGTCTCACTAGCATTCTTCCACTGTATCAATCGCATGCGGATCCTGACTCTACTGTCTCTACCTGGTGAGTGCAAACAGCACGAGACCGGACGTGGGGTGTGGCACGGGTTTGCAATTGTACTATACTTCTGTGCTGTTCGGCTAATATCGTGCTAAATTGATTGGGCACCGGTAGTGAGCTGCATTCTGAAACACGCTGGAGTCTCACTACCACTTCTATTACTTTTGTGATATCTGTCTAGGCCTGGCCAACCTGACAGTATCTCAGCCCACGTGTAATCTCTGACTCTGCGGCACTTTGCCTGGATCATGCTTGTGCCTTCAAAACATAACATACCACCCAACAGTGGCATACAAACGCAACTTGTTTACCATTCTGCCACTGTTTCAAGCGCATGCGGATCCTGATCTTATTGGCCCTACCTGATGAGTGCAAACAGCACGCAACCGGTCATGGGGTGTGTGATGATATTTTACCGTTCCTGTTTTCTATTACTAACTGTATTCCTATTTCACACCTTAGTATTACCGTTCTATATTCCAGATTGCATACCTCGGTTTCTAGAAGATTAAAGCCTAGTTCTCGGGCCTTCGTCTTTTGATATTCTTACAATCGGATCTAACATTCATAATCACAACAATTTAATCTTCTAGAAATGGATCGATTACTTCGTCCTGAACGCTTTGAAACCGCCCCAAACGCATCTGATGCTGCAGACTCGTGGGAACATTGGTTCTATACATTCACAAACTTTCTTGATGTTATAGACTCACATAAGCCAGACAAATTAAAGACACTCATCCATTTCCTTTCCCTGTCTGTGTATAAACTCGTGTTTCAATGCACTTCCTATGAATCAGCTATTTCTACTTTGCAGTCAACCTACGTACAATCGAAGAACGAAGTTTTTGCTCGACATCTACTAGCTACGTGTAAGTAAGATTCCAGCGAAAGCCTCGATCAGTTTTTGCAGCGACTCCGCTCGCTCTCACGGGACTGTAACTTCAAATCTGTAACTGCTGTCGAGTATCAAGACGAAGCCATACGTGATGCTTTCATTACGGGAATGTCTTCGAATTCTATCCGACAACGCTTGCTTGAAAATAAATTTCTAGACATCCAAACTGCTTTTGACCAAGCCAAGTCTCTAGACATGGCGCAGAAGCAATCACATTCTTATACATCACCCATCCATGAAATTCCTTGTAACACTGTGCAAACAGAAATGCATAGCCACCAAAACATACCGATAGATTCAGTCCCAAATAAAACGTTGGCCAGCATCAACCGGAAGCTCCAAGGCATTTGCTACTTTTGTGGTTATGATAGACATCCTCGTCACAAGTGTCCTGCTCGTGATGCAGTCTGCAAGGCATGTGGAAAAATGGGACATTTTCGATCGGTATGCCGTTCTTCCAAATCTGATAAACATGTTGCATCTGCATCACCATTTGTAGCGTCCTCTGTCATCACCGCTGCTGCTCCAGCTTGTCTTTCAAATGCAATCACTAAAGTCATTGTGAACGGTGTGAAGTTAGATGCATTGATCGATACTGGAAGTTTAGAAAGTTTTGTATGCGAATCCATTGTTCAGAGGCATAAATTTCCTACATATCAGTCACATAGCGAAATCATTTTAGCTTCTACACAATTACGAAGCCATACCAAGGGACATTGTGTTGTTTCTTTGTCGCATAACGGAACAGTATATAACGATGTTAAGCTTTCCGTACTCCCACACTTGTGCACTGATATCCTTCTCGGACATGACTTTTAAAAACATCACGAAAGCGTTCAACTCTCGTTCCAGGGCGATCGTCCTACTTTCTCTGTATGTGGTCTGCCCGCGCCTACGTTATTCGCGCATTTGTTGCCTGCATGCCAAACAATACGAGTTAAATCACGGCGGTTTAGCCAAGCTGACGAATCGTTTATCAAATCTGAAGTAAACAGATTAGTTACTGACGGTATAATTGAACCATCCAAGTCTCCTTGGCGTGCCCAGGTGCTCGTAACCACAAATGAACGTCAAAAGAAGCGTATGGTGATTGATTATAGTCAAACCATCAATCGTTTCACTGAACTTGATGCGTATCCCCTGCCTCGTATAGACGCCATCATTGAAAAGATATCCCGCTATGAAGTATACAGTACACTTGATCTAGAAAGCGCGTATCATCAAATCCCTATCAGAGAAGACGAGAAAAAATTCACTGCATTTGAGGCTTGTAATAATCTGTATCAATTTTGCAGAATACCAGTCGGTGTGACTAATGGTGTAGCTTGTTTCCAGCGCGCTATCGATGAATTAATTCGCAAAGAAAATCTCGATGGAACATATGTTTATGTTGACAATATCACGGTTTGTGGAAAAGATATAGCCGAGCATAATCGCAACTTGGATAGATTCTTACACATTGCAAAACAGTACGGATTGACACTCAACAACAAGAAGTGCATTTTTGCTGCGAATGAGCTTTGTTTATTAGGATATAACGTTTCATTCGGGAAGATCAAACCTGATCCGGATCGCTTTAAACCATTAATTCTCCTTCCTCCGCCTACGGATCTGAAGTCACAGCAACGTGTAATTGGTATGTTTGCGTACTATTCTCAGTGGTTTTCGAAATTCTCCGATAAAATTCACCCCCTCATCCACAACACGGAGTTTCCGTTGTCTAAAGATCTCTTACGTAGCTATGAAGCTCTCAAGGCAGAACTAATGGAAGCTGCAGTAATGACCGTAGACCGAAACGTGCCTTTGGTGGTCGAAACTGATGCATCTGATATCGCTATCTCTGCAACACTGAACCAAAATGGCCGTCCAGTAGCATTCTTTTCTCGAACACTAAGTTCTAGTGAACGAAGACATTGTGCTGTAGAAAAAGAGGCATACGCTATCATAGAAGCAATTAGAAAATGGCGGTATTATCTACTGGGGACGCATTTTAAATTGATAACAGATCAGCGATCCGTTGCTTTTATGTATGATTCGAAGCTCGGTGGAAAAATAAAAAACGACAAAGTTCAACGCTGGCGCATTGAGCTATCTCAATTCTTTTATGATGTAATCTATCGACCCGGAACCCAGAATCAAGCTGCAGATGCGCTCTCGAGAGCTTACTGTTCATCAAGTCATTCGTTACTTGATTTGAAAATCGTACATGAAAACATGTGTCATCCAGGCGTGACCCGTTTTTTTCCATTTTGTTCGGTCCAAAAATCTACCGTATTCCCTTGATGATGTGAAGACAATCATTCAGCAGTGCTCTGCTTGTCGTGAGCTCAAGCCCAAGTTTCATAAACCGGATGTTAATCACTTAATAAAAGCCACCCAACCGTTAGAACGTTTGAGTCTCGATTTTAAAGGACCGATTCCTTCATCAACACGTAACAATTACATTCTGACCGTGATCCATGAATATTCCCGTTTTCATTTCGCATTTCCTTGTCCGGATATGAAAGCTTCCACGATCATACAGCGCCTTATTGATCTGTTTTCAATATTTGGTCTACCCTCCTTCATTCATTCAGATAGAGGTGCTTCATTTATGTCTGCGGAGTTAAAAACATTCCTACACGAACATGGAGTGGCCACTAGTAGAACCACAAGCTATAACCCACGCGGTAATGGGCAAGTAGAGAGACTGAATGCTACTCTATGGAAAACAGTCTCATTGTGCTTACGTTCTCGAAACTTAAAAAATGATCAATGGGAGTCGGTGCTACCGGATGCGCTACATTCTATTCGTTCACTTCTGTGTACAGCCACCAACGTTACGCCTCATGAAAGGATGTTCCGTCACCTTCGCAGGTCCGTAACTGGCAGCTCTTTACCTCAGTGGCTATTAGCTCCCGGCCGTGTACTACTTCGAAGAAATACAGGGTCATCTAAATATGACTCTCTGGTCGAAGAGGTTGACCTGGTTGAGAGCAATCCCAAATATGCTCACATACGATTTCCAGATGGTCGAGAAGAAACTGTTTCACTGCGTCATCTTGCACCAGCCGCAGATCCAGTTGAGTATCCTGATAGCAGTTCACAAAATGAAGCTTTACCGGAAGTTTCTGAGGATCAAAGTACCAAACCGGAAAATGCCGATAATCAATTGTCCACTGAAGATTTATTTATCAAGCAGCAGCGAACAAGACCATATTGTCTTCGTAATCGCGAAGTGTGAAACCTGAATGAGTGAAACTATTGTACGCGTTTTTTCGGCGAGGGAGAATGTGATGATATTTTACCGTTCATGTTTTCTATTACTAACTGTATTCCTATTTCGCACCTTAGTATTACCGTTCTATATTCCAGATTGCATACCTCGGTTTCTAGAAGATTAAAGCCTAGTTCTCGGGCCTTCGTCTTTTGATATTCTTACAATCGGACCTAACATTCATAATCATAACAGTGTGTGTGCTGATGGAAACATCAAATGTGCTTTTTGGCTCATGGTCATGGGTTTAATAAACCCGTCTATCTGAGTATGGGCTCACATTGTGAACTGTTGGTTCGTACCAACTTATCCAACAGTGGCAATACAAGCGCAAGTTTTACCATTCTCCACTGGATCACGCCGCATTCAAATCCTGTCCTACTGCCCCTACCGGGGGGTGATGAATGCAACGCACGAAAGCAGATCTGTTGTGATTATGAATTTTAGATCCGATTGTAATCCGATTGTAAGAATATCAAAAGACGAAGGCCCGAAAACTAGGCTTTAATCTTCTAGAAACCGAGGTATGCAATCTGGAATATAGAACGGTAATACTAAGGTGCGAAATAGGAATACAGTTAGTAATAGAAAACAGGAACGGTAAAATATCATCACATTCTCCCTCGCCGAAAAAACGCGTACAATAGTTTCACTCATTCAGGTTTCACACTTCGCGATTACGAAAACAATATGGTCTTGTTCGCTGCTGCTTGATAAATAAATCTTCAGTGGACAATTGATTATCGGAATTTTCCGGTTCGGTACTTTGATGCTCAGAAACTTCCGGTAAAGCTTCATTTTGTGAACTGCTATCAGGATACTCAACTGGATCTGCGGCTGGTGCAAGATGACGCAGTGAAACAGTTTCTTCTCGACCATCTGGAAATCGTATGTGAGCATATTCGGGATTGCTCTCAACCAGGTCAACCTTTTCGACCAGAGAGTCATATTTAGATGACCCTGTATTTCTTCGAATTAGTACACGGCCGGGAGCTAATAGCCACTGAGGTAAAGAGCTGCCGGTTACGGACCTGCGAAGGTGACGGGACATTCTTTCATGAGGCGTAACGTTGGTGGCTGTACACAGAAGTGAACGAATAGAATGTAGCGCGTCCGGTAGCACCGACTCCCATTGATCAATTTTTAAGTTTCGAGAACGTAAGCACAATGAGACTGTTTTCCATAGAGTAGCATTCAGTCTCTCTACTTGCCCATTACCGCGTGGGTTATTGCTTGTGGTTCTACTAGTGGCCACTCCATGTTCGTGTAGGAATGTTTTTAACTCCGCAGACATAAATGAAGCACCTCTATCTGAATGAATGAAGGAGGGTAGACCAAATATTGGAAACAGATCAATAAGGCGCTGTATGATCGTGGAAGCTTTCATATCCGGACAAGGAAATGCGAAAGGAAAACGGGAATATTCATCGATCACGGTCAGAATGTAACTGTTACGTGTTGATGAAGGAATCGTTTCTTTAAAATCGAGACTCAAACGTTCTAACGGTTGGGTGGCTTTTATTAAGTGATTAACATCCGGTTTATGAAACTTGGGCTTGAGCTCACGACAAGCAGAGCACTGCTGAATGATTGTCTTCACATCATCAAGGGAATACGGTAGATTTTTGGACCGAACAAAATGGAAAAAACGGGTCACGCCTGGATGACACATGTTTTCATGTACGATTTTCAAATCAAGTAACGAATGACTTGATGAACAGTAAGCTCTCGAGAGCGCATCTGCAGCTTGATTCTGGGTTCCGGGTCGATAGATTACATCATAAGATAATTGAGATAGCTCAATGCGCCAGCGTTGAACTTTGTCGTTTTTTTATTTTTCCACCGAGCTTCGAATCATACATAAAAGCGACGGATCGCTGATCGGTTATCAATTTAAAATGCGTCCCCAGTAGATAATACCGCCATTTTCTAATTGCTTCTATGATAGCGTATGCCTCCTTTTCTACAGCAGAATGTCTTCGTTCACTAGAACTTAGTGTTCGAGAAAAGAATGCTACTGGACGGCCATTTTGGTTCAGTGTTGCAGAGATAGCGATATCAGATGCATCAGTTTCGACCACCAAAGGCACGTTTCGGTCTACGGTCATTACTGCAGCTTCCATTAATTCTGCCTTGGGAGCTTCATAGCTACGTAAGAGATCTTTAGACAACGGAAACTCCGTGTTGTGGATGAGGGGGTGAATTTTATCGGAGAATTTCGAAAACCACTGAGAATAGTACGCAAACATACCAATTACCCGTTGCTGTGACTTCAGATCCGTAGGCGGAGGAAGGAGAATTAATGGTTTAAAGCGATCCGGATCAGGTTTGATCTTCCCGAATGAAACGTTATATCCTAATAAACAAATCTCATTCGCAGCAAAAATGCACTTCTTGTTGTTAAGTGTCAATCCGTACTGTTTAGCAATGTGTAAGAATTTATCCAAGTTGCGATTATGCTCGGCTACAAACCGTGATATTGTCAACATAAACATATGTTCCATCGAGATTTTCTTTGCGAATTAATTCATCGATAGCGCGCTGGAAGCAAGCTACACCATTAGTCACACCGAATGGTATTCTGCAAAATTGATACAGATTATTACAAGCCTCAAATGCAGTGAATTTTTTCTCGTCTTCTCTGATAGGGATTTGATGATACGCGCTTTCTAGATCAAGGGTACTGTATACTTCATAGCGGGATATCTTTTCAATGATGGCGTCTATACGAGGCAGGGGGTACGCATCAATTTCAGTGAAACGATTGATGGTTTGACTGTAATCAATCACCATACGCTTCTTTTGACGTTCATTTGTGGTTACGAGCACCTGGGCACGCCAAGGAGACTTGGATGGTTCAATTATACCGTCAGTAACTAATCTGTTTACTTCAGATTTGATAAACGATTCGTCAGCTTGGCTAAACCGCCGTGATTTAATTCGTATTGGTTGGCATGCAGGCGATAATTGCGCGAATAACGTAGGCGCGGGCAGACTAGATGTCGTGAGACCACATACAGAGAAGGTAGGGCGATCGCCCTGGAACGAGAGTTGAACGCTTTCGTGATGTTTTAAAAAGTAATGTCCGAGAAGGATATCAGTGCACAAGTGTGGGAGTACGGAAAGCTTAACATCGTTATATACTGTTCCGTTATGCGACAAAGAAACAACACAATGTCCCTTGGTATGGCTTCGTAATTGTGTAGAAGCTAAAATGATTTCGCTGTGTGACTGATATGTAGGAAATTTATGCCTCTGAACAATGGATTCGCATACGAAACTTTCTGAACTTCCAGTATCGATCAATGCATCTAACTTCACACCGTTCACAATGACTTTAGTGATTGCATTTGAAAGACAAGCTGGAGCAGCAGCGGTGATGACAGAGGATGCTACAAATGGTGATGCAGATGCAACATGTTTATCAGATTTGGAAGAACGGCATACCGATCGAAAATGTCCCATTTTTCCACATGCCTTGCAGACTGCATCACTAGCAGGACACTTGTGACGAGGATGTCTATCATAACCACAAAAGTAGCAAAGGCCTTGGAGCTTCCGGTTGATGCTGGCCAACGTTTTATTTGGGACTGAATCTATCGGTATGTTTTGGTGGCTATGCATTTCTGTTTGCACAGTGTTACAAGGAATTTCCTGGATGGGTGATGTATAAGAATGTGATTGCTTCTGCGCCATGTCTAGAGACTTGGCTTGGTCAAAAGCAGTTCGGATGTCTAGAAATTTATTTTCAAGCAAGCGTTGTCGGATAGAATTCGAAGACATTCCCGTAATGAAAGCATCACGTATGGCTTCGTCTTGATACTCGACAGCAGTTACAGATTTGAAGTTACAGTCCCGTGAGAGCGAGCGGAGTCGCTGCAAAAACTGGTCGAGGCTTTCGCTGGAATCTTGCTTACACGTAGCTAGTAGATGTCGAGCAAAAACGTCGTTCTTCGACTGTACGTAGGTTGACTGCAGAGTAGAAATAGCTGATTCATAGGAAGTGCATTGAAACACGAGTTTATACACAGACGGGGAAAGGAAATGGATGAGTGTCTTTAATTTGTCTGGCTTATGTGAGTCTATAACATCAAGAAAGTTTGTGAATGTATATAACCAATGTTCCCACGAGTCTGCAGCATCAGATGCGTTTGAGGCGGTTTCAAAGCGTTCAGGACGAAGTAGTCGATCCATTTCTAGAAGATTAAATTGTTGTGATTATGAATGTTAGATCCGATTTTAAGAATATCAAAAGACGAAGGCCCGAGAACTAGGCTTTAATCTTCTAGAAACCGAGGTATGCAATCTGGAATATAGAACGGTAATACTAATTGCGACTAGAATACAGTAGTAATAGAAAAACATGAACGGTAAATTCATCCAACCCTCATATAATGCAACAAGCCCTGGACCGCCTGGCACTTGAAGCTTCAAGGTATGGCATGTGCTTTGCGCCTAACAAGTGTAAAACACTTATCCAGGATTGGAGCGGCTCTCTTCCAAGCCTAACTGTGTGCGATGTCAATGTTGAATTGGTCGACAGCTTTGTTTACCTTGGCAGTTGTATCTCTGCTGGCGGTTGTGTCGAGGACGAGATCTCACATCGTGTTCGCAAAGCGAGTGCAGCGTTTGCTAACCTTCGCCATTTGTGCCGTCGACGCGATGTTTCACTCCATACTAAAGGCCGAGTGTACAACGCAGTGGTGCGTGCTACACTCCTTTATGGCTGCGAAACCTGGTCTATCCGAGCGGAAGATGTCCGTCGGCTTTCTGTTTTTGATACCCGTTGCCTGCGTAGAATTGCTCGCATTCGGTGGCAGCATCGTGTTATAAATATAGATGTCTGCAAGCGGGTGTTAGGACCAGATGGCCACGGACTGAGAGAAATGCTGATGCTTGCTCACTTGCGATGCTTGGGGCATGTTTGAAGAATGCCTACTCACCGTTTACCGTACCGCGCCTTATTCGCCTGGAAGACGTGCTGCGCCGACTTTGGAAAGGTTACTAGCAAGGGTTTTAACTGCCTACGCCACGTAACGGTTTGGCCATCACGAGATTTACGCCAGTCGGGATGTGGCGTCGCAAAAAGAATCCGTTTCGGAAGTCGGTGGTCCGGCAGCCGTAAAACGTGACCTAGCCAGCGTAACCTATGCAGGTTGATCTGCTTCTCTATATCAACATTACTACGGAACAACTCATTTCGGAGAGCATCAGTGCGTATGCGATTGTAACGGCTAACTCCTAGAATGTTGCGGAGACATCGGTTGTCAAATACTTGGAGACGCTGAATGTGTTCTTTACGTAAGGTCCAAGTTTCGCACCCATACAGTAACACAGCCTGAACTGTCGCTTTATAGACTCTACTCTTGAGTAACAGAGACAGTCCTTTCTGACGCCAGAGGTGACCTAAGTTTCAGAATGCTACGGTGGCTTTAGAAATGCGTGCCGAGACCTCGTCATCTAAGGATGCAAAATTATTGATACAACTACCGAGATACGTAAAACGATCTACAATTTCATGCGCCTGATTGTCAAGTAATAAAGTGCTGTTTAATAAGTCGATGTCCTGCAGCAGAACACTGCACTTAGAGGGTGCAAAACGCGTTCCAAATGCGGGCACAATACTAGCTAGCTTGTTCAGTATCGCCTGTGCATCTGTGTACGAGTCGAAGAGCAGAACTATATCATGAGCATAGTCCAAGTCGAGAAGCTTGCCGCCCGTACTTTGCTACCAGTCTTCATGAGGCACAGTCTTCAATGTAAAATGATAGATGTTCGAAAACTGTTCCAACCATGGCCAAAGCGCAGATATCAATGTTATTTCTATTATATTCGTGTGATTTTAACTTACGTTGACAAGCTCCAGTATAACTGAAGTGTTTAACGGCTTAAGGTTTTCTACTTTCGTTTTATGTGCAGGATTGCTCACGTTTACTCTCAATTCAAATGTGCAACTTTGAGCTCAATCATCGCATTTTGGACAGCCTTTGAACTGTTAAGAGCCAACGTCCTCACCTACTAAGATCCATCGAACAGTTGCCACAAATAGAAATTCGTGCATCAGCTTACATCGTGATATGTGCTCTTTTTCAACGCGCAAAAATCTACGATATTGTTGTCTTAGCGGGTGTCTTGAACGTTGTTCAGATGGTGTTCGCTGAGCTGGCATTATTTGCATAGGATGACATCATCAGCTAAACTTTCGAAGTTATTTACGAATGTGATTCGTGGGCTTTTTATACGGTGTTCGTTTGTCCATTCATTGTGTTTGTCACGTTGTTCATCGTTAACCTACTTCATAACCGATTTCTCATCGGTCCGTACGTGGCAGCCAATTGAAGATGTTGGTTGATCGATGATCCTGTCAAGTGCCACGCCACGAAAGAATTCCCGTACACGTTGGTTGTGACCTTTGCCGTTTATTTCGGAATTGTTCCAGTCGAAGTTGTGTCCTAATTGATCCAGGTGTATAGAGATCAACTACTTTTGGTTGACTCGTCGAACCGTTAATTAATGTTCATGTAATCTTGTGGCCAACCTCCGACTAATTTGGGAAACATAGTGTTTGTTGCAATCCAAACATGGGATTTTGTAATCTATATATGATTGGTCTTCTTTTGAGATTTTGTGCTTGATCTCGCTGCGTAGTGTTGACCACGGTTTTTAGTGATATTTCCGCTCTGTACGGGTGGAGG
>JACCGJ010008075.1:0-20909 GCA_013407085.1 Atriophallophorus winterbourni
TTGCGTCCACCAGAACTCGCGGTCATTCCTTAAGCTGGCCTTTAAGCGGGTATTCAATTCTCTCCGGGCACGGTTGTGTTCAGTGCCGGTGGGTAAAGTTCGACGGTGATCGATTAAAGCAAGTGAATGGGCCGAGATCCAAGAGCGTGGCAAAGCGAGGGTGGGTTGACAGCTTTCAGAAGTAGCGCAGGACAGTGCTGTCCGAACGAAGTTCCAGTGCTGCTCAACATCAGACGGGGGTGCTTCTGCGAGCTCCCTGGTCAATGCATGATGGAACTGGGTTCTGACAGCGGGGAGCATCAAAGAGGCGGTTTCTACATGAGTTCGTCTTGCGCGTGCCTTACCCCCAAATTGGAAGTTGACTGTCGCACAGACTAGCGCATGGTCTGAGTCCACACTGGTGGTCCAGTATGAACGACAATCCTTGATGCTACCACGCCACCTGTAGCTAATAGCAATGTGGGCAATTTGAGACCAGACGTGCTGTGATGGTGAGCGCCATGTGGCCATTCGACGCTGGGAACGCCGAAATGCCGTACTGGAGAGATAGAGGCGGTGATCGCCACAGAATGTGAGCAATCGTTCTCCGTTATCTGAACGCCCGCCATCCAGCCCATACTGACCTCCTAGGTGGCGCTCGTATTCAGACAGGCGACCAACACGAGCGTTGAGATCTCCTGCCATGATTACGACATCTGTCCTGCGTGCATTGCGAAACAAACTATGCAACTTCTCATAGAAGTTGTCCTTACTGAGATCCACACTACAGTCCGTTGGAGCGTAGGCAGAAATCACAAACAAATCCCTCCGCGTTTCGCACCGCCTGTTCACCCGACAGTGGCCACGAAATCGTGCACCGCACCGTCTGCTGTCAACGGGAATCCACTCTAAGAGTGATTGCTCAGCACGGGAACTGAGCGCGATACCGACGCCAGCCAATCCGGCAGAGGAAGCATCCGGGTCACTAGAGAGGCGCAGGTGGAATCTGCTGTCTGGTTCAGCTGGTGAGACCAACTGACAGATTTCGCTTGTGTCACGGAAACGGGTTTCCGACAAGCAGCAGATATCAATGCCTAACGTCTCGAGCGTTCGTGCAAGGCCGGCCTGTTGTCCCGGTTGTAGCAAGGTCCGAACGTTAAACGAAGCGAACCTAAATGAAAACCGCGGGCGTAGAAGAGTTGCAGCAATCGACGGCTGTCTAGACGGCATGAGTCGTACATCAGGTAGAGAGAGCGAATCGGGGATGGTAACATGTGGAGAAGAGGCAGTAGAAGCAATAAAAGAGATAGAGTTCGGAATTTCTAGTACTGTTATTGTCATTGTTTGGGTGTGGGCGTGATACTACCCGGTTGCCCAGGCCGAAGTAGAGGAGTTGATCTTGAGGACTCCCACCTCAAGCCTTTGGCCCGGAAGCCTAACCCGCAAGGCAGCGGAGCGAGATTAAGGATCGCACCTATCGGGGCCGGATACTGTAGGTACAGTTCACAAGCCATTCGCGAGGTAGAGACCAAGCAGGGACTCCCGACATCATCCCAACCAGTCGAGCCGTTGATCCTTGCGGATTCATACGCCTCTCCTGGTATACAATGTCCACGAGGGACAATGAGACTGTGTTTGTCTGGCTTCTCACCAGTGACCAACCTGGTATGAGTAACTCTGAAGATGCCACGAAGACATCACCCAGTATAGCCTCAATGGATCATCGAGGCACGCAAGCCGCTGCACCACTTCAAGGGTCCAGTCTTCCGGCGCAACGCGACAATATATATACCATTTTGTTGAAAATTCAATTATCAACGCAATCACAGTCTTCTGACGTCTGCCCCGCTAAAGTTGGTTTCCGAAAAAGCCGTTAATCAAGCATTAATCCTGTCTCTTTGCGCATCCGCGCTATATGATTTCATATATATTGAATACGGAATAATTGAAATGATTTCAAAACACACGCAGTTATTGCGACCGAATTAAAATAAATTATTATAGAATCAATGTATTTTTATACTCTATTCTCTAGCGCTCACAATATCCAGACAATTTCATCAACTGTAACCAATTGGGATCGTTAATATAAAGATTGCAACAGAGGAAAAGTATCTCATATTGTTAACTCTAGTTTCAGCTGTCCAATGTGTTTCGAACAACAAACCGCGTTGTTGAAATATAGATTATTGGAGTGATTCTCTGTGAAACGCTATAGACGCCTTAACGTACTAATTTAATTTGATGATTATCGCCTGACATGCATTCCACGTCATAAGCAGTGAAAAACAAGCCATTCTTAACGCTCTGGTATATATGCTCATTCATCCGTAAGAATACTGGAAGAAATTTTAATCACTTGAGAATTATGTTGAATTCATTTTCCATGTCTATTCCCACGCTTGTAACTGCATGTAGCGGCTGTAATGAAACATGTATAAAAATTCAACGACATTCGATCAGGTAAGGTAAACGTTTCGAAGAGGATTATAATTTTTATGAACTGATGCATACATATCACCATGAAACACTCTTGAATGAAATTTATTGGTCTTCTGTAGAGCAGCATTAAATTTAAATCTGATCATTCACTCCACCTGATACACCGAGATCTCTTCATCACGCAAGATTTTCAGAGCATTACAAGGTAATATTATCTCATAATCAGATCTGGGTTCACAGATTCTTCACATGATTTTTCTTTCGAATTCTGATTTATGATCTGATATGGTCACATTCATGTTAGTAATGTGAGAAGCGAAAAATACTTTTACTGTTCCCGGATTTATTAAGTACGGTAATCTGAATCAGGCTTTCCCGAATAGCTCAAAATAATTATACGGTGCATATGTTGTAAATTGTACCTTCAGTAAATTGTTAGCAATCTAAGAATTTATCACCTTGGTTCTCCTTGTTTTACACAAGAAAACTTTAGGCGAATCCATTACATGTTTCAAATGATCTCCATTTTGAACTCGAAAAAGAAAAACTGGCGCATGTTTTGCCAAGAAATCGGGAAATGTTTGTGTAAATCACTCGAGTAACGATCTATTGGCCACACAGTTGTTCCTCGTGAATGATTTGAGTTGGATCAAATTGGAAATCACAGATCAGAAACAAATCTGTCCGAAGCATTGTCTTGGTAATATATGGTGTGAATTTGAGTTTCTAAACGTGAACACGCTCGGCTTATCTTGGTTATAAGCGTAAATAGTTTGGAAGAATTTCTGAAATTGGGTAACCGTATTTCACGTATCGAAAATTATCGTCTTAACAAATTTACCAATCATACAGACTTAATTTTAGAATATACCTCGTACTTATGCTAATCCTATCACGAATTGCCTAATTATTAGGCAAGATCGAAACTCACTAGTATTCACTAGAATCAAATTGCAAGCGACGCATTTAGTTCAGTTTCCTGTAGATCACGTGAGCAGCATTCATGGCAAAACCATACAATAACCTCAATCGTATGTAGACAACTCTGACAAAGAAACTGAGACAATGAAGGATTCAATGAAAGAACTAGACATTGCTTCGATGCCACATTCTCGCAAATCTCTTGGCACCAGTGTTTTGATGGTTGATTTACGGTGGTCACAATTTTCCAGGTGAGCGTAAACACACAAGTTATCTATCTTTGAGGGATGTCATACAGGGTCAAACGTTGCTATTGCGTATAACTTGAAAAAGGATATTGCTTGGAATTAACCAATCTTTTCGGTTTATCACTTCATTAAATCTTCTAGTGGTGAGAAAATTGTAGAGCTACAAAGCTTCACTTTTCATGCTTATATATGCGGCAATAGTAAAAATGTAAATTGTCAGAATAATTGAAATATTACGGAAATTTAATTCATCCAACCGAGATAGGGCCAATCTAATTGTGTTGATCGTATGCGTATCCTGAATTGCTCAATCGAGAGCCACGAATGTTCACTGTGATATATCGATTAACGAAACTGTCAAGCGGAACGGCGTTCTCATATCGTTTGCCGTGAAGTCTAAGTTATGTTGTGTATGCGAATAGGTATCAGTTAATCCCAAAACAATCTGAGTTAGTTGTTGCATATAATTTTACCCTGTTCGTATCGATTTACTTTGTTCAAAATTACGCGTGACCCACAACTTCCCATGCGATTATACGGATGGTTGCAGGATCTTCACGCGTTCTCTCTGCTTTTGTACCTTTTTAATCTCCAATATCTCCAGAATGTATGCAATCCATTATTATATACTATATGCTCCGTTTACTTATAATACACAATGGATATATTCAGGTCCATGGAGGATCGTTCTAAGAGGATGTGATCTTTTTATAAACATGTTTTACCAGTATTTCGTCAATATATTTTCATAAATTGCTGCGAATCAATCAATCTGAACAATATGTTCAGATGAAAAACGAGAAGAGTCTTATAAAATATGCAACTTGCACTCGTTTAGTACCACTTCAATTAATTGTATCTACTGTATAGTAGCACTCCAAGCCGCAATGAACCCAAGATTACCGTCTGCGAGAATTCCTCCAGGAACGGCTCAGAAAAGAGCTATGGAAAACGCGTTGTGTTAAGTTTATTTGAGTGAATATTTTGATAATTAAGTCTTCATTCTCACCGCTTTGCTCAACGCTCAATTTACTCGTCTTTCCTTTGCTCACCGATGTATCCAGTCTTCGTTGCGTTCAATGTTTACTTTTAATCGTTTGCACACGATACGCTGTGATATCGCCACAATGAGAAACAACTGCGTCAAATTTTATAAATTTGAAAATAACTACACGTTGCCAGCAACAGTAAACTAGTCTGATCTATTAAATAATCATACAGCCCATGACTCATTGAGAGATAATACATTAAAAATAATACGGGAGACAAAGTAATGTGTTGCTCACATCCCCATACCTTGCACACCACTACCGTTTTCTGGCTGTTTGCTGTTGATCTCAGTATCAGTTTCTGTTAATAAATCATTTCAATTATTCCATATCAAATATATATGAAATCATACAGCGCGAAAGTGTGCTCGGTCTATGTAAGTGGACTCAGTAATACTCATCAGTAAGCAGAGGTGCAGAGAAAGAATGTTGCTTAGTATGCCGTCGAGATCGGACAATTTTAAGAAAGAATTAAAATGTATACCTTAAACTTTAATTCGTCTTGTTAAGGTTGCATTAGAAAAACTCAACATTTATATTCCATATATGAGTCATACGTTTCCATGTGCATTAAGGTTTCGATATTGTAAAATCACTCGCTGATTTTAAGAATGCCCTGTATGATAATGAAATCATAAATTTCCTTTATGTTTTACTAGCAAGGGGACCAGATGAATGAGCTAATTGACGTAGTTTTCGGAAACCAACTTCACCGGTACAGAAGACAAAATTCCTGAGCGCATTCCCAATGATTGTTAGAAGGCATTTGGTTCATATCTTGTTCACACGAGGCCTCGTCGACCCGACCATTTTAATCAGTTTATAAATAACCTGACAATAAATTTTCATGAAATGCTTGATATTGATCTGATTCATTAATAGCAATTTCAATGCGATTCGTCAGAATTTGTAACGCAGCATGTGTTGAAATTGAAAGACCAACGCAATAAAGATTTTACAATCTAGTAACACAATCCCGTAGTCAATTTTAAACGCAGAATGTTAGAATAAAATTTTAGAAATCGGAAGCTTCTTAACACGATTTTATTGCAGATGGAATGCATATTGTCCTTCGTCACTACTCCGGAGTGCGCAATACTTCGTAATGTTTCTAACGTTGCTCAATTCAGAAAGCATTCAAACACCGATCTCTTCCTTTGCATTTATTCGTTGAGCGTTTTCAATACAAAGAAAGTACTACGGCTTTGGTGAAGAATTGATACGAATAATGTTGCTCGCTCCTGTTTGCTTTTTGGTTCATTGGATAATATACCTCCTTGTTTGTTTTTGTTGTTGGATTGTTCCGGTAGTTGTCGACAACAGTGGACTCAGAATCTAAATGATAATCGAATAATTTTTAAATAATAAATCGAGTTTTAGTTCAAGTTTACGATAACATAATCAAATGATTCTATGACTCAGAAACTGATTTCATTAATATACCTTGAAAACAATCTTGCACAGCAAAGTTGTTTCGTCCAACCGCTGCTGTAATCAAGTTTATTATCAATATATCCGCACATTTTATGTGATATATTAGGGAACAATAGTGGTATACAAACCCGAATCTTTCTTGAATATTATATCGTTTGTAGCCACGATTACATATTTACCAATTACTGTTAGGTAGGTTTGAAATCCTGAACTATATTGGGTTTTCCATTACAAACCAAAATCTAAAAACTAAGAGACAAAATTTTTTGTTTTATATACATTGCGTCGTTTGAATTACTGAAGTTGTCTCTCAATTTATCACTGTGTGAGATGCAACTCGATGTTGGTTGAGAATTTAAAGAAAACGTTTTCGGAGTAGAGGAAAAGAATGATTTTTTGATTTCATATTTTAAAAATCTCTTTCTGAATATAATCCGCTGTAATTGAACAGGTTATGAAAAATACACAAAACTAAAAAATTAATTTTAATACCTTAGATTAATGACATAAGCTTTAAGATTTCGAATATCTTTTGAAAAATATAACGAAAAGTCTCAGAAAGATTCAGATCCCAAATTTCGTTTGATCGTATTGTTACCTGAATTGCGTAAGATTTAAGTGAAATGATAGTAAAATGACCGTTTATTTTCAGAATATATTATTATTATTAAGATGTGCGCATGTATTATAATATTAGACCTTATTAAAAATGCAGTTGGTAAAAACGACCATGCTATGACAGATTGCGTTCTACGAGTTCCGATGAAATCTGTTTCTGAAACAATGGTATCATTCGTAAAGCTGCGCTGGAGACTAAAAACTATAATTTGATTAAAAGTTGGACATGTAAGCCACTGTTGATTAGGGTTCGTCTAACGAACCTTGATTTTCAAACACAGTTTCTCATAGTGATTTCTTGTCAAGCGCTCGAGGTGCTGTTAGATGAACGGACTAATGATTTGCTTCATCCATGATTCTAAAGATTTGTTATGCGTTATGAAAACTAATTTTCAAAGTCATATACAGCCACAATACACAAAAGCATGATCAAGAACATTGCTGTTATCCATTTTAGAACGCATAACTATATAATGATGTTTTTGTATGAATTATGATAGCATATACACAAACAGCTCCGTTATTCTAAAAGCTGTGGAGCGTGAAATCTCTAATATTTTTCTTTGATTTACATCCACGGCCGACATCGACTGAAGGCGACCAACAACAACAACAGGACATAATCACTCAAATTTTAACATCGATAAAATTTAGAGTCAGCTTAGCTTTACACAACACAACAGTAATGGAGTGGAACAAGTTCAATTGAAATAAAAATATTATACTTATGGTAACGTTGGATAAAGTGCGATCTCTTTCATGGAGCGAAATATTTCCTTTCAGCATTTGGATTCTAGCGAATTATGTGAAACTAGTAAACATGATACGATCAATATGATCATGAAAAATCAACGACACTTGATTTTGATTAAACACGGTTCGGGTAATGATGTTTCTTTTGAACAAGATATATACCATTTTGTTCAAAATTTAATTATCAATGCAATCATACTCTTCTGACTTCTGTCCCGCTAAAGTTGGTTTCCGAGAAAGCCGGTAATCAAGCATTAATCCTGTCTCCTTGCGCATCCGCGCTATATAATTTCATATATACTGAATAGGAAATAATTGAAATGATTTCAAATCGCAAACTGTTATTGCGACTGAATCAAAATAAATTATTATAGAATCAATCTATTGTTATACTCTATTCTCTAGCTCTTACAATATCCAGACAATTTCGTCAACTGTAACCAATTAAGATCGTTATTATCAATATTGCAACAGAGTAAAAGTACTTCATCATGTTAACTCCAGATTCAGCTGTCAAATTTGTTTCAAACAACGGACTGCGTTGCTGAAATAAAGATTGTTGGAGTGATTCTCTGTGAAACGCTATAGACGCCTTAACGTACTAATGTAATTTGCTGATTATCGCCTGACGTGCATTCCACGTCATAAGTTGTGAAAAACAAGCCATTCTTAACGCTCTGGTCAATATGTTCATTAAATCGCACGAATACTGGAAGAAAGTTTAATCACTTGAGAATTATGTTGAATTTATTTTCCATGTTCATTCCCACGCTTGTAACTGCACGTAGCGGCTGTATTGAAAAATGTATAAAAATTCAACGACATTCGATCAGGTAAGGTAAACGTTTCGAAGAGGATTATAATTTTTATGAACTGATGCATACATATCACCATGAAACACTCTTGAATGAAATTTATTGGTCTTCTGTAGAGCAGCATTAAATTTAAATCTGATCATTCACTCCACCTGATACACCGAGATCTCTTCATCACGCAAGATTTTCAGAGCATTACAAGGTAATATTATCTCATAATCAGATCTGGGTTCACAGATTCTTCACATGATTTTTCTTTCGAATTCTGATTTATGATCTGATATGGTCACATTCATGTTAGTAATGTGAGAAGCGAAAAATACTTTTACTGTTCCCGGATTTATTAAGTACGGTAATCTGAATCAGGCTTTCCCGAATAGCTCAAAATAATTATACGGTGCATATGTTGTAAATTGTACCTTCAGTAAATTGTTAGCAATCTAAGAATTTATCACCTTGGTTCTCCTTGTTTTGAACAAGAAAACTTTAGGCGACTTTATTACATGTTTCAAATGATCTCCATTTTGAACTCGAAAAAGAAAAACTGGCGCATGTTTTGCCAAGAAATTGGGAAATGTTTGTGTGAATCACTCGAGTAACGAACTATTGGCCACACAATTGTTCCTCGTGAATGATTTGAGTTTGGTGAAATTGGAAATCACAGATCAGAAACAAATCTGTCCGAAGCATTGGCATGGTAATATATGGTGTGAATTTGAGTTTCTTAACGTGAACACGCTCGGCTTATCTTGGTTATAAGCGTAAATAGTTTGGAAGAATTTCTGAAATTGGGTCACCGTGTTTCACTTGTCGAAAATTATCGTCTGAACAAATTTACCAATCACACAGACTGAATTTGAGAATATACCTCGTCCTTATGCTAATCCTATCACGAATTGCCCAATAATTAGGCAAGATCGAAACTCACTAGTATTCGCAAATTTCACGTAATAGGAATTCACGCTCACACCGCAGCAGACTTGAGCAGTGATCATCTGAACTTTCCGTTGAATCAAATTGCAAGCGACGCTTTTAGTTCAGTGTCCAGTAGGTCACGTGAGCAGCATCCATTGCAAAATCATGCAATAGCCTTAATCATGCGTTGTTGCTAGTCAAATCTGACAAAGAAATGGAGACAATGAAGGACTCAATGAGAGAACTAAATCTTGCTTCGATGTCACATTCTCGCAAATCTTTTGGAACCAGTGTCTTGATGGTTGTTTTACGGTGGTCACAATTTTCCAGGTGAGAATAAAAACTCGAATTATCTTTCATTGAGAAATGTCATACAAGCCCAGACGTTGCTTTTGAGTAAAGCTTGGAAAAGTATAGTGATTGGAATTAACCTAACGTTTCGGTTTATCAATTCAATAAAGCTTCTAGTGGTGAGAAATTTGTAGAGCTACAAAGCTACATTTTCATGCTTATATATGCGGCAAGACTAAAAATGTGAATTCTCAGAATAATTGAAATATTACGGAAATTTAAATCACCAAACCGAGATAGGGACAATCTAAATGTATTTATCGTATGCGCATCCTGATTTGCTCAACCCAGAGCCTCGAATTTTCGCTGTGATTTATCGATTAACGGAACTGTCGAGCGGAACGGCGTTCTCATATCGTTTGCCGTGAAGTCTAAGTTATGTTGTGTATGCGAATAGGTATCAGTTAATCCCAAAACAATCTGAGTTAGTTGTTTCATATAATTTTACCCTGTTCGTATCATTTTACTTTGTTCAAAATTATGTGGCGCGTGACCCAACACATCCCATGCGATTATACGGATGGTTGCAGGATACTCACGCGCTCTCTCTGCTTTTGTACATTTTTAATCTCCGATATGTCCAGAATGTATGCAATGCAGGATTATATACTACATGCTCCGTTTACTAATAATACACAATGGATATATTCAGTTTCCTCGAGGATCGTACTAAGAGGATGTTATCATTTTATAAACATGTTTTACAAGTATTTCGTCAATATATTTTCAATGATTGCTGCGAATCATTCAACTGTTTATAAATTCGAAGATAACCACACATTGCCAGGACAAGTAAACTAGTCTGACCTATTAAATAATCATACAGCCCATGTCTCATTGGGAGATACATCACAAATAATACGGGAGACAAAGTAATGGGTTGCTCACATCCCCATACCTTGCACACCACTGCCGTTTTCTGGCTGTTTGCCATCAATCTGATTGTACATGAATTATCTAATTTGAGGATTTTGTCCATAGCTAAGCCTGTCTTTGGCGCATAACGCTTGGAAAGTTCTACACGATATTGCCGTGCTTGCATACAACTGCATTTTAAGCTGATCCTCATTTAGACCAAAGTTATTGGTCAAGGGATTGTATCGCTTCCGAGCATCACTGTTGGAAGCTGTCAGCTTAAACCAGTAAATCATTTCACATATGTTGTTTCAACCATTACGGATGATCTCGCTACACAGGAAGATTGATAAGCGGATTAGCAGATCAGCTGTGATTTTGTCTTGAATGAACTCCCGTGTTTGGGGTACACGCAAGTTGACTGTAGAGACGAAGATGATGGTATAGAGCGAGTGTAAAAAAATGCTCCACTGTACGGCAGTGAAACATCGACTACCCACGCACGAACGGAAGCTTAATGCTTTCCATCTACGAATCATCCGTCTTATATTGAACCTATTGTGGATGGACAAGTTGACTAATGCTGAAGTGCTATCAAGAGCTGGTCTACAGAGCATGTTCATCCTACTACGACAGCGTTGCCTGTGGTGGCTTGGCCGCATCTACAGAATGGAAAATGGTCGTATTCCGAAAAATCTGCTCTATGGTGAGTTGCAATCAGGAAGTAGACAATTGGACATCCGTGGTCCATATCGACCGAAGGAGGTCAACAATAACAACAAACCTGAGTCCGGTAGCTCATGCATGGTAAAAAGATTAGCACTTGTGGGATTCGCTGTTCATTTTCGAATTATTCGAAAGAGTTCTCTTATTGGACCGTGGCGCATGACACACTGGGTATTACGTCACTCCAGAGCATAGAAAATTGATCATGAATGGGCTAAGCCAATCAGGGGCAAAAATTAGATAGTGTGCTAATCCCACATTTTTTATTGGACAACTGAAGGTCAATGGTGCAATAAAAGTTCGAGCACATGTGAGTACGAGTAAAATCGAAGTTTGCGCAACGCAGAAAGTATCGACTCTTCGGAAAAAGCGAAATGAATAAAGCATTGCTACAGACAGAAGATTTATTTGCGATCAGAAGTTTTCGAAACGAACATCGAACAGATTCGTATTCATCAGGTTCACCTTGTGACTCTGGAATCGTGCGATTAAGTGAAGACGAAGTAACACATGTTGACGAAACCTTAACGCCAATTGTCGAGCCATCGTTTACAAATAGACTTCAGAAATTCTTAACGCAACCCGGTTCATCCCACGTGCATTCGAGTTCTTCTGGCCCAATAGAATCAGTGCCGATGCCGCTAGATTCATACCCGTCAACGGCGACATGTAGAACACAGAATGTCTTAACGAAACCTGTTTCATCCCACCTAAATTCGATTCTTTGTGGCCCAATGGAATCAGTGATCATGCCGCCTGATTCTAATCCATCAACGGCGACATGTAGAACACCGGATGTCTCAACGCAACAAGGTTCATCCCACGTGAATTCGAGTCCTTTTGGTCCAATGAAATCAGTGCTGATGCCGCCTGATACTTACTCATCAACAGCGACATGTAGAACACCGAATGTGTCAACGCAACCCTGTTCATCCCACCTAAATTCGACTCGTGTAAGTTCATTATTTTTGTTCAGATTTATTGATGCATTATTTGCAGTGGTTTACATCAAATCAACGCACGGACAGCGATGTAGGTATTATATAAAAATGTTCAATAAATGTGGTAGCATCAGGCTAGAAATGTTGTAGACTCATAAAGTCTACGAAATATTCTAGCACACATCCAGAACTTAAGGATATATATTTTGACGGACCCTACGTGCTTTCATCAATATTTTCGCATAGCCATTATCTAGCTCATCAGAGTAATCTAATCCAAGAAAGTCTTTCTGCCTACTTTGTGTTTCGTAGTATACGGGCCCTAATTTTCGTTTAAATCTGAACTTGCGACTAGGTAAATTACAGTTGGAGAAAAATGAACAATATTTAATGTTTGAGAATTCTAATAAGCAAAGGCATTGCATTTGAATAATTCAATCTTCATCATTTTCATTTCAGATTCTGCGATACATTATATGTCCATCTCACTCGAGTCACATTGAAAATCGAATTCCGCCCCGCAGATGCAAACATTGCATCAACAGAAAACTTGCATTTTATATGAAATTAAACGCTATGTAATTATTTCACTTAATATTTAGTAAATATATCTTACAATAAATTTTGTTGTCAGTTGTTACTGAGTCAATAATCGGTGGTTTGATTCGTAATAAATATGAATATCTAAGTGAATGTGTCCGTAATTACAAATCACATGGTCATCAGATGGGTAATGTTGACTCAAACATATCTTCCACCAGGCATCGTACACTGAAAATCCGGTCAGTGCTGATCAGTCTAATTTAGTGCACCTTGAAATAATTAGCGAAAAGATAACAAAGATGATTCTATGTGTTTCTTGTGAGATTATATTTCTTGCGTGTTGATATAAAATTGTGAGATATGAACATGTCAGTTGTGTGTTCGCAACTATTCAACAAGATCGGCAACAAATAACTGCCCACCCTCATAAAGCGCTTCGACTCGTGTAAGTTCATGAGGAAATTTTGCTGAGTTAATGCGAGGCATCAACTGGATTGCGTCACACAAACAGGGCTGTTTCGATAAAGGGGTCAAAGGTCAGGAGTGAATATTGCTCGGTGCTATCAATTAGGCGGAATTAAATCTTGCGTAATTGACGGTTGTTAGTCAGTCAATATCGATCATTGTTTGGACAATCGTTCTGAGTTGTTGCCATGTAGACTATTTCTGGTTAACGATTGTGATCAACTTTTACTGTCTTCGAGTGATATCAGCAAATAGCCAGAAACCGGCTGTGGAATTCACGTCTGGCGATAATCACCACAATACAATTCAATTCGATTTAATGGTCTAAAAAGCACATAGCTTTATAAAAACCACAGACTAATATGGTAATTACGAATAACATAGCTAATATAAACGGGATTTTTTTGCTTACTTATCAGATTATGAGTGAGGTAAAAATCCATTGGGCAGAAATTGTTTTCAACCTGTTGAATGGGGTAAAGGTGTACAGTTTAGTTCGATGCATGTGTTCAAAGCTTTTATGTTGTAGAATATACAGGTTCAATGTTAGGATTGGTCTACATGAAGTACTATATAGCCATGAATTTGGCTGGTTCGGGGTGGTAGTCGTGTGAATAGTTTATTTAGGTGATGGTTGGCGGTTTGCAGTATGTTGAAGATAATAACTAAACTAAATTAAAAAAGGCTGAAGCTCGATGTGGCTTCCAGACACTGGTATGCTGAAAAGAAGAGATTACACATTTTTGCAAAGGAAGGTGTTCTGACGAGCCTCGACTGCATTGTGCTGGGTTTGCAGTGCGAAGCAGACTATTAAAATAGCAGAACCTAGAAGAGATCGGATTTGGACTCTAAATTTGAAGTTCATTACCTGTACCATTATATTCACAAAACTTATCACAAAGGCCAACATTGGAAGCACTGGACTCTAGTTTCGCTCTTATTCGAGCTTATAAGCAGTGCATATCCTGTCTCGGGTCTGACTAGAACCCAGGACCTTCACCATTGTAGTCTCATGCCTAACGGCATGAACTAACGAACCCCGTTTGACCGATCGCGATTAAGTCTTCATGAATGTCTCTCCAGACTGGCACATTTGAGTAGCGTCATGCCCGATCAATCGAGAAGGAGCCAGGAAATACTATTGTGGTCGTCCAACCGATCTGATCTCCTCGTCAGGTTTTCCCATCAGATAAAGTTTAGGCTAACAGTGGTTGGATCTGACGGGCATTGTGATTGTACCATTATGTTGCTCAACGTTTATTCACAGACGCTCACTGCGACGTCTGCTGCGAAAGAGGATTTTCATCATAATCTCATAACAGTCTTAAAAAACGTGCCAATTAAAAAACGTGTATGTATGATGTATGAAAACACAAGCCTGATCCAGACAAAGTGCCTCACAGTCAGAGACTGCACGTGGTGCAAAATAGAGTTTAGGCAAAACTGAATAGAAAGGTTTGGAGTAGGTAAAACCAATGAAAATAAACAACGCCTTTTAGAACTATGCACACATTTCAGTCTTTGTGTCAGTAACACTTTCTTTTAAACAATCGACTGAGTAATGTCTATCGGGAAAAATTATTCCTCTCGAATCGGACTGTATAACAACCCGACAAGTTACCTCTCTTTATGATGAGGTCATCCACAAACGTGTTTTCAAGCTTCTAGGTATGCTGCTTCACAAGATCAAGTGTTAATTGTCGGCAACATTTTTTCGCGATGCGTGTTCAATTTTTCTGGAATTCCCCACCTTAGCGTGTAGTAGACTCTCCGTGCGTGACGAATCTTGAAGTGAAATCGGACCAATATCTGTGAAAGAACATCATCCATGAGCCGAACATTTGGTTTACTGGTTAAATTCTATTATTTTACAGATTTTGAATCATATCGTAATCGTGTAGGGTAGAGAACCATTCGCTTTGTTACCATAAATCTTCAAATTTGTATCCCATACAAAGTGAACAGAAAACATTGTCCAAAATTAAAGGCATTCGTGTTGAGTGAACCGGCGCTCTTACACCGATTCAGATGCATAAAGAACCTTTCCATGCTACGACAATTATATGAGACAATATTTTAAAATTGGCAGATGCATATGTGGAATTGTGAAAACGATTTTCGGAAACTAAATACACATATCCCACGGTATTACTTCCACTTATTCACTTTGGAGGCTAATAGCGATTGTAGCTCAAACTGCAGTTTCAAGATATTTGAATATATTCAAAACCGCTCGGGAGTCCATAATCATGAGAAGAAAGTTTGCAATGAATCGGTTTGAGCATGTTTTTGGTAACGTTTCGCTTCAGAACAAAGGCAAAATGGTATAATCATCGCATCCACAAGATCTGATGCCAGTAGAATAGAATTATACAAAGGGATTTGTTGGTCAAACCACCAGAAAGTTATCGCAATTCTCGGAAGGCTGCTGAAAACGAATCCACATGACCAATGAAAGTCTGACAAACGCGCGATCGAAAGCCTCCAGTTTAAAGTTTGAATTGCAAAATGTATTATGTGAAGTGGATTTCTGCAAAATTTGTGGAAAACACGCTCAGTTCTTAACCACACAGACCAAGCTCCTAAAAGATCATCTGAAAACGTAAGTTCCGCACGTTATTAACTTCGAGATGTAAATCTATCACTGCTAGTACTTTCGATGACAGTGCTTGACAATACTCTAGAGTAATTAATTTATCAGATAGGCCGCTATCGCAGTCCGAAAAGTGATTGTTAGAAAAAAGCTTAAACTTTTTGTTAAGTACAAAATTATTAAAAGCTCACGATGTTATTTCATGCGTAGAATCCACCAAGCAAGGAATTATAGAAAGCCTTGGTCACAGATCATAGTTCATGCCTTACCCAAAATCTGCTCAGACCCCTAGGTTCTATGGACTTCTGAAGATACTAAAGGAAGGCGTTTGTTTGAGGCCCATTGTAGACGGTATTGTATCCTTAACACACAAATTGTCTAGGCAGCGAAACGTCACCAAAAGCCTGCTCTAACGTATTCATTGCAGTCTTAAAACTTGGAAGAATACGCTGAATCTCAGTCTGTACGCAGATGAAGGCTATTCAGTACATCTGGAAGCCATCTACACTTGTTTTTAGCTGAGATTGGATAAATGTGCTTAACGGCCTCCCAGCTCGAGCTTGGGTCACCATAAAGTAATATAATTCTGAAATTTCGTTGCGTCAATTCTATTTTTGGTATTCCCCGGGGATGTGACAAGTCAAACTATTCTAGCACATTGTATAGCCGAATCGAGTGAGTTTAAATAATGAACGTCGGTCAATATTATAATTGATGATCATTGTAACAAATTGAACAAAAGTAAAGCTGATATCCCCTTTAGAAATTTTCGCATCAACTCATATGGAAGACTTCTCCGCGGTCAAAGTTGTTAACCTTATCCACCACAGGTTAAAAAAAGTTTGAATGGTCGAAACCTTTTTGACCTCTTAGTTTGTGTAAACACAGTTGTAACTTACTAGCCGCTTTAGATTGCGACACTGAATCAGCAGATAATCAGACAACAAGCTTAAGATTGCCTGACCCATAACGTACACAGGACGATAAGCGTGAATCATAAATCGCTTGCGTCTTGTATTATTTTAGCTTAGTATATGATTGCAGCTTGATAGTGCTGATCAAGGTTGGCAGAATCTTCTTAATATGCAGATTGTTGCCTTAAGTGTTTAGGTTGGTTCAATCTCGATTGAATTGCCGTTCCGGATCTATCTTGAACCACGATTTTGGATACGCAATCGATGCGCGAGCGTGCAACGGGAGGAGTAAGGTTATGATTGTTGGACTGATGGCAGGAATGTGGCGATAAGTGGCCAGATGTCCGCCATCTACCACTTTCGACATCTCTCCTCACAACCGCTACAAAATAACTGCAACAACCTGGTAACCTTGTCACCTTTGTGACTCTTGATTCTTTGGATTTAACTCCAATGGTGGATCCATCAATTTTCGACGATCATGACAATTGAAAATGGACTAAGCATTAGCCATTAAATATCGCCCTTTGCACTAGTTTCAAAACGTATATTCTTTTAATAGAGCGCTTTTCAAGCTCATCCGATGTTTCAATCACGTTTAAGAACATCAAGAAAAAACATCATGAGATTAATACTGCGTTTAAGCTTGACTTCGATATCGAAACAATCGCGAAATTAGCAAAATTTGTAGCTCCTGTTGAACGTCAGATCACCAGCTTTGAATTCCTGTAAAGAAACTTGCAGTCCTAATCAATCTGTGAGATGTCGTTATGACTCCTAAACGATTTACTTCTCTGTGGCCATAAAACACCACTTATCAATCAAACTCAAAACCTACTAAAACTGCAATTAAATTGAGAGAATTGAATGCTATATGTAATAATTCATCGTAAGTTTTCATCTGTTGGCATACCTTTGAACCTCAAAAATGCTGACCGTTTCTCATCCAACACAGCAGTCATCTCAGAAGCTTTTGTTCCGAACCAGACGCTCGTTCGAGCACCGAAAGTGGAAAGTGCGACTCTGCATATCATGCTTTCTATCGATTCCCATTCTTCTGAAGCAGACTCGAGTAGGGTCATCTTTCTGAACTCGGCTGTAAGGGCTTTCGTGAATCCCGCAGATAGATTAGGTTCGCACATGGCAGTGACGTCTATACTTGGCTTATCAAAAACAGGAGAGTTTAATGAATTGTGTTTGTTGAAATGCGTTTCGTTTAACTCCGATATTTTTAATCGCTCAAAGTCATCTCGATCAAAGTCATCTTGAAGTTACGCAATGGCTTGCGGTCATCTTTGCTGACTCTTTCCCGGAATGGTCAAGTGAAGTTCAAACGGTCAAATATCTCGCAATGCGCACGACGGAACTTTCTGCTTCGACTTTGAGTTTGCTGACCCGTTCACCGAAGGGTTAATAGAAATGCAAACGGTCCGTCATTTGATCGTTTAGAATCGTTCGATCAAATTAGTGCACATATGACCTGAAAACGACTTAGCAATAAAAGTCGGATCACATTATTGATAGTGGTAATATTTTGGCATTTTGTTTCCAAAAGAGAAATCAGCAGCAATGCAACAAATAGCTTTCTGTTGGAAGCCTAAATCTCTCTGAACAGCGTTTCGCTATTTGACCTTGAAAGTTTACGTCTGACTGCCAAGCTACAGGATTCAGCTAAGTGGCTTACCCATCCAGAGGACGGGGATATATTGGCCTCTGACTTTTAAACTGCACGGTGATTCAGTACTAAGGAAAAGGATTACGCTAAACAATTATGCGAAAGTAATTGGTAATTCCCGATTTGAATCTTCTTTTATTACACACGTAGCATTTAAGTTTTTCTCGCAAACTACGAACGAAATGTGAATAAAAGAATTTTCAAGAGTCTTCTGTTCATTTTCGTGGAAGCTTCATTTTCAAAAGAAATTAATTTCAAATCTCGAAGAATTGAATTCCTCGAAATTTATGTGATGTTTTGCTGTTTTACTTTTTATTTTCTCTTGGTCCTCGTGATCTGTGCTTATATACGGATTCATTTTTGAACATAGAGGATTTTGTCGACATGCTCCTTTATTGATTCGAGTGGTCGAGCTTGAGACGGGGAGTAGACGTCCAGTCGGATCTGAAGATGTCTCCCCGTATTGGAAGCAACCGCCGGTGCTCAGCTTTCTCCCAATTGATTAGATAAGCAGAAGAGCAATTGACTTTTGATTGTTTTTAGTAAATAACGTGGGAAGCATGCATATTTGATGAATCCACACACAAGAAATCTTCCTGATTTTGGTTGATTTATCAGAGGATGAGACGCAAGAGGTTGTGTTAAATCTGTTCCAACGTCAAAGAAAGCACAACTAAAAAGCAACCGTTATGCTCGATGTTTCAGTAATTATTAACAGAAGATACGATAAAAAATGGAGTGTGGAATGGTGGATTTGTGAGTCACAAGAATATACTTGTTAATTGATTAAGTTACTTTGATGAACAAGAAACGAGATAATTGTAAATGAGATGAAACGATCAAAAATTAGCTTAAGGATTTTCGGGAGAGCAAAACAAATTACGCTATGAATTGACTCCACGAAAACACATTTAATTCGGTACTTGGTCCGGTTCTCTCGTTGGTCTACATTCCCCGTGTTCATAAAAGCTTATATAAGCACAGTGATAAATTACTCAGTGCAAGCTTGGGCACCATTGCTACAAAAGGACATCAAGATGTTTGAGAGGATTTATCACAGAGCAACTAAAATGGTTGACTGTCTCCGCAACCTACCACATGAGAATCGCTTGGTTCAACTTAATTTAAACGCGCTGCATCGCAGACGGGTTCAATTTGATATAATCCATATTTATAAAATAATGAAATCAAAGATGTTAGGAATTTATTTCGCCTCCTGTCAAGCCACGTCACACGCACTCACCCAGCTGCATTTGATAATAAACATTCTCACCGGAACTGCGTTCGGTACTTCTATTTAGTGAGCGTTTGTTTTTATGGAACTCCCTACTGTACGATGTTGTACAATCATCTAGTGAAAGGATTTCTAGGAACAAATAAGATATATTTATGTGTAGTAATTCCACCTTACGCCCCGTTTAAAGAGCATGCAATTATCCTAACGAATATTTTTCCATCATACCGAGACCACAAAACACTTTTTTTCTGACTAAAAGACTTTGACGATCTACCCAACGCCTCAAATGTATACATTGTTTTCTTTTACGAATATCCTATGGTGTTTTATAGCTACAAGATTTTAATACTATGAATTATTGAATCTTTAATCTTGAGTCTTGAAATTCACCTAGTGATCATATAAATTCTCCAGTATACCGTTGAGATATTCTTTTTAAATATATGCTAGGAAATGTTTTGAAAACCTGGGTGTCAGCATAAATTTAAGCATAGGTTTTCAGACAACAGTGCCGGGTGAGAGCAAAAACGTGCTATCATTACTTGAAATTTAGAGCTGCTCATCTAAATGGTCTTGATTTTTGTGGGTTTCGAAATAGTTTTTTATTTTCAATATTAAATTACCGATCCTCAGCTAATTCCTGATAATGTACTGGTCACGCTGGCCCGATGAATAAATTTTCTCAGATGTATTCTAACTGCGACCACATTTTTGTTGCTTTTACTAATACATTTTATTTTATTCAAACGGTATTTTTTCAATCATAAAGGGTCAGTCATAAAATTTGTGAAACGTTCTGACAAACTTTATGCTCAAGATCAACCAAGTGAATTAACGGTAGAATTAATAAGTAGAATTAACGGTAACATACGGTTATTTCGTAAAGTTAACATTCGACTGATAATCTGTTGGAAATCTATACGCCTGTAACATTTACCGAAATATCAGCTAATGTTTCGTTCAGTAATTCGAAAGCCAAAGTGCATATTGCTCCTTCACGCAGTAGACAATTATCCTGCAGCTTATTTGTGTTATTGTGGTACGCGATGATTCCGATGTTAATCAATTCAAGCGGTTCAACGTAATCTGGTAAAATAAAACTCACATGCAACTAACATACACTATGAAGTGCGATAATCACTATTTGCGACTAAATCAAGTGACAAAATGTGCTAAAACGTTATCACATCAAGCTAATTCCTCACAACAACACACCAATCAACCACGGTTCCCTTTACGTTTTCGCATTGTTTTAACATTTTTGTTCGCCCCGTGAAATAACACAATCCGCTGGAAAGAGATTTTGATGTAAGCTGTTCGAACCGAATTTGTTCAACCATCTCTGAGTTTACACTATACAACTACACAGATAACTGCAGTCAAATGCGTCCAATGTGGACTGACTTGATCACATAATGGACCATTGCCTAACTAA
>JACCGJ010008076.1:0-55691 GCA_013407085.1 Atriophallophorus winterbourni
GGTGGGAAACATCCGAAAATTCGTCTGAGTAAGCCAAGTACGCTGTATGCACGCTTATAAACGGCCTCGCACAGGTACCGAGATCTTTCTACGATATACTCCACTCAAGCATGTGACTACCAAGTAGGTATGAGAAAGGGAATGGTTTCCAATCTGGCAACATTTGGCACTTGCGCAAGTTGAAGGGCAGCTTGTTTTGAATTGACCACCGGGGCAGCTTATATAAGCCTGCTTGTAAAACTAGGCAATCCTCAACAGAGTTGATCTTCGTCCAAATTTTTACATCTAGGCGAAAAGAACAAGTTTACAGAGTACCAGTTTCGGTAGATTATTTATAAATATTAAAAACAGTATTGAACCGAGTACTGAATCTTGTGGGACACCGCTCGTCGCTTCAATAGTACGGGAAATTTCGCCATCTATACTAACTTTTGTTTTGCGTTCAAAAGGATAACATGTATACCACGTTAGTAGATTCCGTGTGACGCCAACATCCTACAGCTTCTAGAGTAGTGAGGAGTGATCAACTCGATCGAAAGCTTTAGGTATATCTAAGTAACAGGCATGTACGGAACTCCTCTCGTCTAGTGCTTGCGTCCAATCATTTAAAATCGTGAGCGAGTTAGACCAAGCTTAAAGTGTTTTTCTCAAGTCAAAGTGTCATTCTTCTGTGGGTCAGAGAACTTCCAGATAGATATCCAACAATCACCACACAACCGATCGATAAAAAGTATGAAAATTAGTATTCAAAAATATGAGCTCAAAATAATCCAACCGCATCCCACGATTCACTTCAAAACCTGATAAGACTTTCACACATCAAGCTTTCCAATACTTCAGAAAAAACTTAAAGGAGCGTCACAGGGCGGTAATTGGCCGGATCCGAGCGACTGCCATATTTGTAAATTGGTGTACTAACTCCGGTTTTCCAGTCACCTGGTAGGATTCCCGTATTTAGTGTGTTTAAATGAATCACATAGTGAGCCGCAAAGCTCCAGCTGACATGAATTCAGAATAGCCGACGTCATTCAGTCTTCCCGGGGGCGGTTGTTAAAGTTTAGACTGCGTAAATGCTTTCGCACAACCGTAGGATTCATATCGACATCACTTATGCTTTCCACCTCTATTGAACGTGACAAAGATGTTGGCAGGGACACATCCTTTGGACAAAAGACTTGCGCACAGAATGTTGGGAGGGCATCAGCTGTATCCCTGACATTATCTGTCAATCAGTCCGCAGTCTGTACTGGAAACACTCCTGGTTTTACCTTAGTCACGTTGTTTACGATCGTGAAGAGTGTCTTTGGATGTCGTTGCATCTGGTCTATCAGCATCTAATGGTGATATTGCTTGTCTTTGTGAATTAAGGACTTCACCTTGCTTCGGACATTTCAAAAATGTCCCCAGGATAAGTATGTTCAAGTGATCCTGTGTAGCTTATGCCGAATTTCGCATGGCTATCAATTTTCGCGTGCCGCTGCAGAGTTTGAAACAAAATGTTCTTGCTTTTCTTTTCGTAATATAGGCTGAGTTTTTGTTTATTTTCATACCGATGTGTCTTAAAAAGCTGGAAGAGTTAGTTTCTACATTCGTAATGTCAACATGCTTCTCTTCTAACATCTTGATTGCTTCGCGAAGACCAAAATAATCGACCCTTCTGATGAGTTTGATGTCATTAGATGCCCTCCTGGTGCTGCACACGAATTCGAAGAACATCACGTGGTCTTTGACTTGATGCGAATTTCCTCCCTTAACACGACCACTCATAGCGAAGAGATAGAGACGACTACTGTTGCTTTGGATGTAAGAATCAAATGTAGGATTGAAGGTGCGTCACGGCCTCTCTTTCAAGTAAAGCGATTTGCGTGGTTGTAAATGGGAATGAGATTAATCGTCTCGCGGAATTTGTACTCAAGTGATTTCCGCGTATGCAATCTTTTGGTGTAAAGCTGCGGAAGGTTGATATAAACTATTATGAGTAGTTGGGTTCCACTCAGATTTCTAGTGTTACGCAATATTTCTAGCTTATTTCGTTGTGGGAGTCAGATGAGGTGGGTGAGCGATAAATTACATTAATGATGCAGTTCTCTCCCGATTCCAGGTGCGAGCTACACCACATGGTATCCTCCATCTCAAATCGTTTATCAGAAACCATCATGCAGTGAAGACGTTCGTGGTAATACACAGCTAATCCGCCACCTGTTCATAGGCAGTCTCGTCGAAGCAGGATCATATTGGAAATTGCCAGCTGTCAATAATTCACACGATCATTGAAAAACGTCTCGGTCAACAGAAAACTGATTGCTGGAGTGAATTAATTCAGCTTGTTTGTTCCGCAAACAAAAAATAATCAAAACAATAAAGTTCTTTGTTCGGAAATATTCGAAAAAATGGAGACAAAAAAGAAATATAATATAATATATACGAGATAATATATATAATATAAACGAGATGAAATGATTCCTCAACTATACCATGGCAACACTTTTTTAAAGAGCCCTCTAAAGGCGAATGGAATGAAGGATGTTCGATATAATGACATTCGAAATGGTAATACACTCTGTGGAAATCAAAAAGTAGATGAAGATTAAAATTGAACTTGAATCTTGAATCTTGGATGTTGATCAGATGCATTTCTATTTTCTTATGATGCATTGTAGATCTTGATAAGAAATACAAAAATGGAATAACTTCGCCATATTGAAATGCTTTGTAAACGTTATTCTTTAACGCCAGTATTGCGCAAGTATGCTGTTGATTGGATTATAGAACACACGCTAACGCACAACCACGAAATGCGATTTTCAATAAATCTCTAAATTTCTGATGCAGATTATGATAGCGGAAACATCGAAATACCTCCTAATTAGTAACATAGTTACAACCATCGCTTTCGAGGTTAATGCCACAAAATCCCCGCTGTTTTGCCATATTTGGACACTCGGCGTTTAAAAACAAACAGAAGAGACGGGCGCAGATGTAACAAAATAAATCACCAAATGCTGCGAATATAAATGTTTATGCTCAATTTTGAGAACTACAGCCGTTCCGACTACGGTACGTCAATATTATGATCACGTTTTGACATTATATCGTATCACATGACTACAAGGGAAAATTATCAATCTTAGGAATCAAATATAAGTAGATCGTTGTGTTGCGAACACGTGTTCACAACTGCACCGTGTATCAACATTTTAAGATGCTGTTGTCGGATGCCATGAATTCCAAGCTGTTCTAGGTACAGTGACAGATGGTTTTAAGACTTGATTTGTGAATTTCACATGTATATAGCTGTCATGCAATGATCGATGTTTTCACAAGTGAGCTTTATGTCTCGAATCGCCGACAACATCCTCATTTTCAGCACGATCAATGTTACATAATGCACCGATTGTCTTGGACAATGGCTCGAGTCTTTTGAAGGCGGGCTTTGCTATGGAACCTCGTCCACGTGCGGTTGTACCAGCTCTGGTTGCTCGTCCAAAATATGTAAATATTTTCAACCAAATCCACACCGATCCCCTATACATTGGGCAAAATGCGATCGATATGCGTGGGGTATGCAAACTTAATCACCCAATGGAATATGGATTGATCAAAAACCTCGATGAACTACACATGCTTTGGAATCATGTACTAAATGATCAGCTTATGGTTGATCCGAAAGAACATGGCATACTTGTCACAGAAATGACAGCAGCCCCTCCGGTAAACAGGGAACTGCTTGCTCATCTGCTATTTGAATGCTTGGAAGTGCCAGCTGCCTATATATGCTATCAGTCTATCCTTGCTCTTTATGCATCCGCTAGAACAACCGGCTTGGTCATTGAATGCGGGGAAGCAGCGACATGCGTCACGCCTGTATATGATTCCTTCCACATCCGCGCGGCAACATGTTCCCACCCGGTGGCCGGAAGAATGATCACCAATTATTTTAAAAGTTTACTCACTGAAGTCGGTTGCCGTTTGCAAACATCCGCCGAGAATGAAATCGCGAGGGAGATGAAAGAAAAGTTATGCTTCGTGTCACCAGATTTCAAATCTGAATGCGACATGTACGTGAGAACAGCAATGCAAGATATAACAGAATCTTACCGCTTACCGGACGGAAGAACACTAAATTTAACCAGTCAGCATTTTCGTGCCCCTGAATTACTGTTTCAGCCTAAATGGCTCGGGTTCGATCATCCCGGTTTATCGGATATCGTGCGCTTGTCTGTCAATTTGTGCCCCAAGGATTTGAGGAAAGATTTGCTGGGCAATATAACATTGTCCGGGGGTACGACCCTTCTGGACGGATTCACTGAACGACTCCAACGAGATTTGCAACCATGTGGATCGCCAAATGTTCCCGTGAATATTAGTGCCCCACCAGGCAGGATAAATACAGTATGGATCGGAGGTTCCATTTTGGCTTCGCTGGAAAGTTTCCGACCATTGTGGATAACTAAAGAACAATATTATGAAGTTGGTCCCAGAGTATTACAATTGTATCATGATTGTTTTTGACTTTTTAGGGATGAATGGTAAAGTTAGATATATTCAAACTATAGAAGAATACTGCTAGCTAATAAAATATGCAAGATAACGATCGGTAATTCGTAGATATTAACGTCTCCCCACAATTACAGCGAATCTTAATATTTAACGCAGGATTTTTGTCATAGTTGAACACGGGACCTTGCTAACATGGACGTGATGTGGTGAGATGTCTCTACGCTAATATGGCTAATATTGTAAAGTTAATTGCATTTTCAACCATAAATCTTGAATCATGGTTGAGTTATGAATGGTTAGAAGACTGTTATTGAGGTGGACGGGCTATATATTTCACATTCTGGTGTCCAGTTTTGTAACAGGCAAATTTTGATGCACATAACCCTTCAGCGTGAACGCAGTTCACGCTCTTAGACAGAAGGTTTGATTGGCTTGCCAAATGCCACAGAGGTCCAAGTAAAATGCCTATATTGACCATGAGACGATGGATTCGAGAATTCAAATAGTCAATCCGTCTAACTCTGTTTAAACTATGTGGTTCGGTCACATTATTTTTCTGATCTCGCCATGCTATCCTAAAAAAATCATCACTTACCCTTCGCCAGTTTATCCAATGGGCAATCAAGCAATGGGTAAAATAAACGAAGGCAAAACTTAAAAACTGTTCGTCTGGACATCTTTTTTAAAACAAGCTTTCTTCTTAACAGCTAAATGTTAGAGATAATCGATCCTTTAAAATTTTCACTTTCAGGGCTATCAAGGTCTTTTTAAATTGACCTACCAGCTTTAGTGACAGACAAAACCGGTCATTACACGACTGGCACAGAACCTGATTATTTTAAGAGCAAGAGAAATAACTCGAAGTGACTCCTTACGTGATAAGTACTTGCTGATAGATGCAGCATGCTCATGTGTCAATGACTGTCAAGTCGAAATTCGGAAGTATGAAATCACAAGCCAGATCCAAGCAAAGTGCCGCACAGTCAAAGACTGCATGTGAGATTTAATACGGCAGGTTGCCCAGGCCTATACAGATATGGGAAAGGAAAATAGCAATGGCTGTGAGACTCCAGCGTGTTTTCCGTTTTCCGTCCGTTTAATTAAATATCATCGCAACCAGAAAGGCAACGCGTAGCTTTGGGAACGTAAGAGAGCTCTTCGTAGGATATGAGTGAACAAGATTCAATGAAAAGATAGTCCGCTCCCAAACACGAAATTGTGTGTAAGCATTTTACTAAATGTTGTTAAACGTTTGACGTAGAATACAGCAACAGCGAAATGGCATCGATCAGCATTTGCGAAATAAATCGCGAACAAGGTAAGTAAATATCAACATCCTGGCTTACTATGCAATCTACGTCATCGTGCTTGTTATAAAGAAATAATTTTCTTAATTGGCCAGAACTCAGAACTCAGAATATTTTAGGGTGTAAAACCAGTTAGCTTAACAATAAGCATAGGATAACGATGTATATCGAGTAAAAATATAAAATCTCTCAAATATCAATAGGGACAGTCACATACCGCGTGGTTCGTCAAATACTCATCCAGTTTAGAAGCGAAAACCGCAACAGATTTCGAGCGTGTGATTTCTTCAGGCAAAATATTCCAAGTGAAACAAATTCTTACCGAGAAAACATTTCGACGAATATCCATTCGAGAATGCGGGATGCTTAAAGTCTTTGAATGTCTTCGTGTTCGAGTAGAGCCATTCGGATTTAGAAAGTGTTTAGGGGGATGGTTTTCAGTATGCAGGATTTTGAATGTCAACATGAGGTCACTACGTATCCGTCGTTGGGTAAAATCGTGTAGATTCAGTTTTAACATTCGCTCTTTGAAAGGCAAATTTCTGTACCGGGCGACCAACTTTGTCGCACGATGATAAATCCTGTCGAGTAGTTCGATATCCTTCCTCAGACATGGTGCCCAGGCTTGGATGGATTATTGCATAACAGGACGTACATATGTATTAATTAACCGGGTTAAGGTTTCGGGCGCGAAAATCCGGAATATCCTTTATAAAAGAATCACCATACGGCAGACTTTATTGTAGAATGTCCGGCAATGATGTCCAGGCTTAAGGTTAAACGACACCCAGACACCGAGATCGTTTCCTGCGGTGCTCCAGACGAGATCTTGTGTGCCAAGCTGATACGTGTGGTGCAGAGAGTTTTGAGGCCGCAGCATTTTACATTTTGCAGAGTTAAATGGTAACTTATTTGACTAAGACCAACGAAACAAGGTGCACAGATCCCGTTGTAATGCCACACAGTTATTAACAGACCTGACACGTTTCCATATTTTAATATAATCGGCAAACAGTATCAAATTACATCCAAGATCCTCTACTATATCGTTCATGTACACCAAGAATAGAAGAGGTCCAAGCAACAAGCCTTGCGGTACTCCACTTATGACGTCTATTCTTGTAGAGAAGGTGCTGCCAACGCGAACTTCGACGTGTGTTTCAGTAAGATAGTCTCTTATCCAATTCAGCAACATTCCCGTTATTCCATAAGCCTCGAGCTTTTTATTAAAATGTCATGGTTAACTCTATCGAAAGCTTTGGAAATGTCGATGTAGCAAATATGTACAACCTCACTTTCATCTAGTGCCTTGGTCCAATCCTCGAACGTTGTAAGAAGGTTAAATAAACAGCAACGATTTCTTCGAAAACCGTATTGTGCTGTGACCAAACTATGTTGGTTTTCAAAATGTTCTCTTATGCGTTCTATTAATTTAGAGATCCCGGAAAGTAGCGTTACCGGACTATAGTTTGCTGTGTCTGAACGGCTTCCGCCTTTATAAATAGGAGTAATCATCCTAGCTTTTCAGTGCGGTGGTATTTTTCCTTCATGTAGGGTGAAATTGAATAAACGCGTGAGAGGAATGCTAAGAAGTGTGTTTTATCTTGCGCTAAAATGTTAATTCACTGGCCAATAAGCCAATACACACCAGAGTTGCGATTAGCTAAGCTTAGAATTGGTTTAAAAACGTTACATTATTTCAATTACTAATGATTTATTCAAAAGTTGACGCTTAAATTTGTTCTCTTCCAAATGACAAATTATGAGAATATTTTCAGTGCAATCAAATGATGTTATCACCAGCCACATTTATTCAATCATTTTGTGGCTGTTTAAGATAACTGTTTTCAGAAGATTGATCAATAATGTGCTACGATATTAATCAAATTTACTAGAACTTTTCCAAATTTAGCTCTACTGTTAAACAAAAACATGAGTAACGTTTGCGCCGTTTCAAGTTTTACCGAAACTTATCTTACCAGGTCCACTTGATGATTATAAAGAGCCATAAATTGGTCGTGATTTTTAAGTTCGGGGAGGTGATCAGTGTGCTACATTTGTTAAATATATGCACGTTTTGCTATCGCAACCCCATCGACCGATTTTCTGTGAGGGCAGAACCTTTAGTGGAGTAATAGTAGACAAAGTTCAACTTTGAGTTTACTGTTTGCTGAAATTGACACCGCCAACCTCCTCAATCGTATAAACATCCAACATACATGTATACACGGTGCCTTCATTTACACGCTTTATTTCCAAAGCGTGAGATTAGTCTCACTAATCGATCGAAAACACGTGACCCTAATTGTGCTTGTAACTTGAATGATGCGGATGAACGCAAGCGGTACGATACCGGTCCTGATGTCTGGCTGTAGGTAAATACGTATTTTTTTCTTGGAAATGAATTAAATTGAATCCTAATTGGCCTTTTTGGATTTTTCATCAGTGGCACATCGGATGGTCAGTTAAACTCTCGATCAAACGGTCCAGGAGTTGCTTGATCTTAACCATACCCGGGTACGAAATGGGTACCCATAATAGTTTGAAAAATAATCACGATAGCATAGCAACCTGTCAAGTTTATTAAATCTTGTTTCCTAACCAGCTTTGTGTTAAAGACCTCAGTGGGCTAGCGAGGAATACATGAGCTTTGTATGCGTATTGATGCCCAATCATAATAAGATACATATTAATAATAATAGAAGAAGAAAGAACGTTCCATCACACAAATTGAACACCAGAAGATTTGATGCAAATTCGTGTGAGATTATGCCTATGTAAGTTCAAGGTTACTACGTAACAATATAGCGCATGATGGCTTTGAGAGCAAATAAGTTTATGTTGATCTGCAATTCCTGTGAAAATAGGTGAGAAAATTGTCATCATGAAACAACATAGTTGGATTGTTAATTTGATGTAAACTATCGGTAAATTTGTATTGATCAACGTCAGCATTTTCAAAAACATCGTTCCAGCTTCTCCAAACGAATATGGTAGTTTACGCGGTCAAATGTTTTTGACATATCGAGGTAACAAACATGGATGGTAAACCCAACAATTACTGCTCGAGTCCGATCGTTAAGGGTAAGGAAAAGGTTAGTAAGGCAGGAGTATCCTTTTCTAAAACCGTGTCGCGCTCCGAAATAGCCTATTTTCTTCGAGCTATTCGTTCATTTTTTTCGCCAGCATCCTTTAGATCCTTGGAGACGGCGGACAACAGAATAAGAGGCCTGTAACTTGCGGGGTCTGAACGTCTTTCAAAATCGGATTTCCATTCCGTCGGTATGACACTTTGAGACAGCGATTCGCCGAATAAATGAGTTAGAGATCCACATAAAAATTGTGCACAATGATTGAGTATATTGTGGGCAATGTTATCATAAACAGGGGATTTTCTGGGATTCAACAATAGTAGAGTTCTCAGCACCTCTTCTTTGGTAATAGTTATTGTATCCAATGGTACACGATGCGTTACTCCTGGATCCAGTTGTATATCCACGCTTTCCTTCGGATAAAATTCTGTTGCATAATGATTGACGAGAACATCCGCGGTGCCAGCCGCATTGATGGCAATTCCAAAATGCGCCCGTAAGGCCGCAACTCCTGGTTTCAATGAACACTGTTTGTTCACAATCTGGTAAAGGCGCTTTGAATTTCGCTACATTTTAGACAGTATATCAGCTTGATACTGTATTTTCTCCTTAGCAATAAGTTTTGTAACATCGTTTCAAAATGTTCGAAGGTTCTCTCGTGTGGTTCTGGTGGTTAACCGGCGATGGGTTCTCCGAGTCATATTTCGCATTTTAATCCATTTCCGAGTGCGACTGCGGATTTTAAATCCGAATGCACTTCCACACTGTTTTGGTACGCATTCTGAGTTAGAGTTGATTTTCCGGTTAAGCCTGAACTTCACGCTAGAGAGGAAATTCTGAGCAAAACCGTTTAACATCATAAGGAGCCGAAATCTCTATAAAGCACGGTAATACTTTAGGCGCAATCTGCACCAATATTCCTGTGTCAGAAGTCACTTTCTTTTAAGCAAGTCAAACTCATGACCTTGAAAATTGGTTCTGTATTTGCAGCAAGAGCTTCCATCCGTACAACACCTTCGTGGGAATTGTGTAGCTCTTTGATTATGGTTTGTCCTAAAACCGTATGTACCACGATTCGCGGGCCTCTAAGTATGCAGCCGTCCTGAAGGCTCAATTCTGACCGACAATCAAAAATAATCTCGGATGTTCTCGTTTGCTTTGCTTGTCCAACCCCGTAATAACATGCGTTGCACTTGAGAAAGTATCGCGTCTCTTGCCGTTTCGACACGTATTATCTTGCTTGATGTTGGCGAGCTGTCAAGATTTTGCAGCAGATTCACATTGTCAGCCGGCATGTTCATTGAATTAGTGGCTGGTTCGGAAAACGACTCAAGGAGACTGGTACAACATTGTTCCTTCCTGGAATGTTACTTATTCGATAGTTGTAATATGAAAGCAAAAAGGCCCAGCGTACCATTGGAGGTGACACGAACGGGTCGATTCCTCTGTTTTCTCCCAGCAGTCAATATGTCGAAAACATTTCTACATAAATACTGATGAAAACGCTTCACTTCGAATACTACGGCAAGAGCATCCTTGTCCAATTGTGCGTAATTTTTCTCTGTAGAATGTAGTATACGCAATTGGAAGAATTTCTCCACGATCGTCTTTGTGAACAATCATAGCACCAGCGATGTACGGCGAAGCGTTACATTTTAGAAAAAGAAGTTTCTTAGGATCGAGATGAACCAAGATCCCAGAGGAAGCCAGAAGGTGTTTGGCTTTTTCAAAAGATTGTTGCTCTCTTGGGGACCATGCTTAATTTACACCTTTCAGCAAATCATGCAAGAGAGATAGACTAGTAGAAAGGTTGGCCAAAAAGCTTCCGTAATTGGACAGCATGCCGATGAAAAAGCGTAGTTCCGTTTCGTTTCGTGGTGCAGGCGTCTCCAGGATAGGTTTCATTCGGTCAGGTATGGGTGTGAGCCGGTTCGATCGAGTTTGAAACCCGAGTATTCAACAGAATCAACCATAAATTTGCACATAGATTCCTTCAAACCTAGTCCTCCTTCTTCTACTCGATAAAGTACGCATTTTAGAGTTTCAAAGTGTTCATCGTACGTCCTTCCGGTGATCAAAAGGTCGTCCATGTAAGCACTGGCGTTTGGTATATCTCTAAACAAGTTATTAACCACGTGTTGAAATATTCCAGGTGTTGCGCTGATGCCAAACGGCAAGCGTGTATACTTGAACAAACCAATATGTGTGGCAATGGTGGTAATAGGCTGGGAACATTCATCCATTTCGAGTTGGGAGTAGACATGACTAAAGTCCAGTTTCGTAAAGTGTTGCTCCCCCTCAGCTAGGGTTGAGTACAGGTCCTTTATTCTCGGTAGCGGGTATTGGTCAAAAAGTGCGAATGTTTTCACAGTTAATTCGTAATCACCATATATTCGTACGTTGCCATCAGATTTAAGCATAAGTTAAATAGAAGCTGCTCAATCGGATTGCGCAACCCTTGTGATAGCTCTATTTTCATGTAAACGTTTTAATTCCTCCTCTACTTTAGGCCGTAAGGCGTACGTAAGAGTACGAGGTTTGAAACATTTAGGGATGACGGGATCTCGCATGCTAATTTTGGCATTAAAATTCGTCAACTTTCCGAGTTTTGTATCATGGAAGACGTTCATCTAACGCAGAAGCTTCGAAGAGTGAATGATCAACTACTAAATGTACAGTCGATCATGTATAAACTTCCAATGAAGTTGGAACCCCGTTTATTTTGACAGATCTCATATATGGGGCGACTTTATTTGGCTCTGAAGTAGTCAACATAATGTGGTTCAATTGCGAGACAAACTTATCATTGTACTCATCGGAATCGGTTCCTGACGCGAGTACTTTTGTCTGTGACCGACAGACGCGCGCCAAGTGGATAATTTTACCGCAGCTATCGCACTTGGTCTTCTGATGACGACAGTCCTTGGTGCGTTCGTGTCTTCCAAAACAAACAATAACACTGAAAGCCCCTGGCAAGAACGTTGTTTTCTACTGGTGGACGATCAATGAGTTTGTGAACTTCTGTGCATTTTTGTTGATAGATGAACAAGTTCAATTGTTGCTTCAGATATTCTTATTTTTCGTGCAATCGCGCCAGCCCTTTCCGACATGAATCTGCTGGTACAGACGACATTCACTCTCAAATTATAAAGAACCTGGCGCCAATACTAAAAGAACCTGTGTGTTGTCTTTTTAACGCCTTCTCACAGCATGGATTAATTCCGAGTATTGGGAAGCTGGCTGATGAGATCCAAATACATAAAGGTGGCAGTCGATCTTTAGTTTGTGATTACAGACCTGTAAGTCTTACAAACATCATTTGTAAAATCCTGGAGAGACTTATTACGGATAGGACCTATCGCCATCTAGTTGATTGTTCGTTGCTGAACTCTGCTCAGCATGGCTCTCTGAAAGCAAAGTCGTGCCAAAGAAAACTCTTGTTTTCTAAATGAGGTAACCAAGAGACTAGATGAAGGCCAATATGTTAAAGTTTTTGGCTCGGACTTTTGTAAGGCCTTTGATTCGATGAACCACAGATTCCTTACAGTAAAACGTGGTTATATGGGTATCGATGGTCTTCTGAAGAAATGGATAATAGGCTTCTTAAGCAATAGATTCTTTCGTGTCAGGATAGGCAGTATGTATTCTTCGAAAGTAAAAGTTGTGAGTGGAGTCTCACAGGGTTCCGTACTCAGACCGCTAATTTTCCTCATTTTCATCGATGATTTGGCAGCGTCGCTTATGTGTCCGTGCTATATTTTTGCAGAGGATGTCAAGATTATCGGATCACTGGATGAACAGGATCTTCTTGAGGATATAGAAAAGGTCATCAAGTGGTCTGCTACTTGGGACCTACCAGTCAACTTCACTAAAACCTATCGCTTGTCTAAAGTTGTTAAGAAGCTGGAGGTTGTTGGACCAGATAGTATACTTGTGATAAATGGGGTTCCAAAAGTTCGTGACTTAGGTATAGAGGTTTTAGCGGTCTTTAATGAGCTAATCAGTGTGCAGCTGCTGCACAACGCGCTAGGAGGAAACATTCACGCCTTCGACCAGTTTTATCCTGCAGGTCCCGGGAGGTTTTCATAACATTAGATAAAACATCCGTGAGACCACTTCTCGAATATTGCGTTCAAGCATAGTCACCATATTTGGAAGAAGATATTGCCGAGCTTGAAGTTGTTCAACGCCTAGCTACTCGTGTGACTGAAGGGTAATCAGATAGAAACCTTCAAAATCATGACAGGTTTCAGTACCATTCTTCCAAGTGAAATGTATGCTTTCGCGCCAAATGTGGGTACTCGAGGCTACCCATTAAAACTCGCTAAGCGACATGTCAAGTCCAATGTTCGTAAACACTTCTTCAGTGAACGGATAGTAAATTAATGCTTTCGTCTTCTCAAAGAAGTTGTTTGTTCCAGTTCTGTAGGGGTTTCAAGAAGGGACTGGACTGTGTGTGGCCTTCTTTATTTCCTGATTTTTATCTGTAATTGAATCGTTGCTATGATCTTCATGCTGTCTTTCGAACGCACTAATGCCTCTCCTCACCTATTGATGAGGGGATTTTTTCTGTTGTATTCCAGATTACTCTCATACCAGAAATTTGTGAAAATATTGTTTGAAGTGGTTGGTGCTCTGTTGTGGCATACCACCGAAAGAAATCTGGACGCTTTATTAGCTCGTTAGTTACTTACTGTCCTGTACAAACTGAACTGAACTGAAGTTAACTCAGCCGTGTTTTTAGCAAGCAGTTTTTCTCTTGTTTGATCGTTGGCCATTCCAGAGAAGAGACTTTGAATCTGTATCACTTATTCGATCTTTTCAGGTCTGAGTTCGTTATACGTGCATTCGGGCGTTGCTGGATGAATGCATGAAATAAACTCGTTGAGGTCCTACGGAGGTAGTTGCTACAATTTCAAAAACTGATGGCGTGCTGCGTAAACGTTGTGGTAAATACTCCATAGGGGTCCCAAGCAAACTAACGCATCGGAAATTTTTCTTTCTTCAGCAGAACCATCGCGTCAAAGTGTTTTAGGCATTCCTTACATAACAGAATCCAATGATTTTCGGAGAGATATAGATGGATTTAATTTACTCAATAAGCACATTTGATGTTCGAACTAAGTTTTCAAACGAAGACAAGACTGTCTAGGTTTTTCTGCAAAATTAGTCCAGAACTGGGTTAAACCTGTAATCGGATTCACTATTGCCGTCGTCATTTGATACATATTAATTTCAATAGTAACGATAATTTCAGCACCCGTAGCCCGTTGAGTCAGTAAGGACACGCGAAGACTCACGATTATCAGACGACGACCGATCGTTTATTTCAAACTGTCCAATCAGCTGTCGACTGGCTTAAAAACACTCAAGCGTTCGTAGCACAATGTAACAATTACCATCCACTATTTGTCTAAGGAGTCACAGAGTTTTCCAGTAAAATAGGCTGCCTAAAGGTTTGTTTGCTCACATCCTCGAACGTACACCACTATTTGCCTTCATTGGCTGGAGAAAGCAGGATCAGTTTTCAAAAGGTTCCTGAATGTTAAGCGGAGTTCAAATGTAAGTTTCTGTTATTTAAGGCTCATACAACGAAACAGGTTCAACAGAACCACAGAACGATTTCAGGTCACGTGATAAATAACTTGTTACGCACCGTTGTCGCATCTACTCTTGCTCGAAAGTACAGACACGACGAGAACGAATCAATACTGGTGAGGTTTTTCTGTGGTATCGTGTGGAATCGGTGTGAAAGTGTGATTTATGAATCGGTCTGTCGCTCAATTAAAAAGCGTTGAGAAGAAGCGTTGAGAAGAAGCGTTGAAGTTGAGAAGATCACATTGACTTCGCGTAGAATGTTTTGCCAAGCAAGTCCCTGTAGTATTAATACTTGCTCGGTTGATCGGATAGTAGAATGCTCATGCAATCAGAGGCGGAAAACGATTGACAGAAAATCCGTGGCCGGTAAAAAAATGAGCCTCAAGTTTTAGACAAATAAATTCAGACATCTTGCCAAATTTATTATAAGAATTCAAAAAGCACACCGATCCAATGAAGCGTTTGACAGCACCAAAATGTCGCAGCCCCCAGTCGATGTCGTACATGGATTTACATCTCATGCTCCACAGCGTTTCACATAAATAAGCAGTCCGTTTCATGAGGAACAATCTCACCAGCAGCGTTTACAGCGATAGACAGTACTCCTTCGGCAATGGCACGTTGCCGGGGTGATCTACGTTCAGCAGCTGCAAGAAATATGTGCTCTTCCTCGGCTCCAAAATGACACTTCAAACAGTGTCTTCTAAATGAATGGTCATGAACAAGTTCCTCCGAAATCGTAGAATCAATGTCAAGAGCTTTCATTGCAAAGGCTTTTTTGTAGCGCAATTGTGACCTACCCAAAGCCCGACTTCCTTCTTTCAAATCTTCATACCGTAAATCTTTTGAAATACGAACATTTCTCATTATATACACGCGATTCAGCCTTCATTAGCGGCGTTGTTTAAGTAGAGTTAACATACTCTGTAAAACAGCATCAGGCATGTTCATCCACAATGCCAACAATATTTGACAGATGTCGTGTAAATGCAAGACATTGAGCTGCCTATCGCGTCTGGCGTCACCTGTTCGGGTTTGACTAGCATTCCGTAATGCGCTTAGCACAAACGCATGTGTCATCATTTCATTCACGATCAACCAGTATTTGCCCGAGCACGGGAGTTCACTCGTATAACAATGACCCTAGTGGTGTTTTCTGACGACTGCGTTCTAGCGACGGCTTTGTCTTTTGAACCCCCTCGTCTTGGCTCAAAGAACAACGCTCGTATTCCGAATATTATCTTTTCTGGAGTGACGGCGTTATGCAGTACAATCAAGTTCGAAGAAAAAGGAGAAATAGAATAGAAAAAAGAGCATTACTATTGTCCACTGCCTGTTGATGTTCTTGTCTCCGATATCCTCTTGTTCCTTGTTATTAGTATCCACTTCTTTGTATATATCGTGCCATTTTATTTTTGGAACTGGTCGATGTCACTGGTCAATCAATATACACGTGATGCAGACAGACTTTTGAATCACATGTTCGCCAAGGTTCGCGTAAATAAAAGTGTACAATAATAAATGTGTAGAGACCCTGGTCTGCTACAAACTCGTGGAATGCCGGATTCGAACACGTTGGCTGAAACTTAAAACAATGCACAAAAGCATGCGTTTGTGAACTCAAACTCATTCCGATAAACGGGTCTCTGATGTAGTTGATCATTTATTTAAACAAGTTATCACATTTAATCATTTAGAAATAATCTCATTTCACTACTATGATTCATCACACTGTTTTGCACATTTTAATGTTTGATTGGAACCATTTGAAAGCGGATCAAACCGCAGAAAATAATGTGAATTTTTCTTTGCAAAGTAATGTGTTGCTCACATCCACCGAACATACATTCCACTACCGGTTTCTCGCTGTTTGCCGTTATTAGGTGGATACAGTAAGATTAGGTTCAGTGAGCCATGAAACAGTGGATAAATGGTAAACAAGGTTATAATTAAATGCCACTATTGCATAGGGTTCGTACAACGAACCATGATGTTCAAACACAGAATCACCAATTGATTCGTGGTCAGGCACTCAACTTATTTACACTCGGGGATGTGAGCAACACATCACTTTGGTCATCCATAAGCGCCTTGAGTGTTTAACCACGAATCACCTGTGTTTGAACATCGTGGTTCGTTGCACGAACCCCATGCAACAGTGGCATTCAAGTATAACCTTGTTTCTTTGCAACGTTTACACTATCCCATTGACGCAACGCTTGCCTTCATCAATTTTCAAGTTCTGCGCACACCGGATCGATATTCGTCACTTCCTCATGCATCAAACATGCGTACGCCACTAAGCGCATACTTTCGTGTCATTCACGTTTGCAGCATTCCGGTTATTTGACACTATGATTCAGTGCACAATTCAATTTATATCGACTTGTCACAGATCGAAAGCTTCTCACTCGAAAGATGTGGGTATCGCCATTAAACAATTTCAAGTGACATCATCTAAGAAATCCAATTGTTAGACGTGCGGCAAATAGATCAAACGAACGCAAACTTGCAACTGAAGAATAACACGTTGTACATGTCAGTGTGCCGATAATAAGCTGGATGATAGATTCATTATTAGGATTAATTTAAATGGTAGCAAACTTTAAAAGATTATAACTAGTGGTGTGTGTATGCGTGATGGATATGCTTGCGAATGTGCTTTTTTGTACATTAACTCGTTGTTCAAGACGACATTTGTGTCAAATATAAAGTGCTTTCTGTAAAACAGTCAGCATGGTTGTAGAACCAAATACGAAATTAAAATTCCTCAAGTCAAATTTGATTTTACTAATTAACGAGGCGGCGGAAAAATAGGTGATATACGAGGACTGTTGGCTATTGCTGTTCCATCAAAGTAATTTTCTGTACATTTGTATTATTATCCTTTTGTAGCGGATGGGTAGAGAGAAACCGGAAATGACAGGTGTCGAAACATCTAACCACTTATCGCAACATTCATTAGTGTCATCGCACCCACATTAATCACGCTGTCCCCGTGTTGGACGCACGCACATCGAATGTGTATCGATCCATCATTTAAAAGCTTTCTTCAAGAAATAATGACTTGCACCCCTCTTTACAACCATTCTCAACAACCAACGCGATTTCGATCTGAACAAACCCCATCTACCCTGGACCTCATACTTACAAACGAAGAACTCATGATCGAATCTGTTTCCTTCACAGCTCCAGTCGGATTGAGAGATCATGTTGTCATGACATTTGATGATTTTTATCAATACGAACCAGCAGGAAATACTCAACGAACGTATACAACTGTGAACTATGACTTGCTTCGAGCTCTTGCTACTGCAAATCGATGGGATTTCCTTAAACTCAAATCAGCTATGGAAATCTGGGAAACGTTTTACAGCCAACTTCGTATTATCATTGACTTATCATCGAAAGTGAAAATAATATCCAGCAAACAGCGTCCGAAAAAGTCTCTCAGAAGCAGTACTCAGAAATGGATGTGTAAGTGTGACAATGCCTGGTCCAAATACTTAGACGATCCTTCTGGGATAACTTGGTGCCACTACACGTTATTGCGAAATAAGTGTGTCTGCCTCATTCGAAAAGGCAGAACAGATTACCAAATCAGTCTTGTCGAAAAATTCATTATAAATCCCAAAGCATTGTATAGACACGTCAACGACCTCCGGAATGGTAAAATGGGAATAACGCCACTGGTCTCTGGTACTGGAATAGTGACGTCATTTAAAGATTGCGCTAACGTTTTCCGACAACAATTCGCAGCAGTTATCTCACAAGTGTCGACCCATAGACAGCCCTTAAACTCTGACAGCTGCAGCCTGCCAATTCTTCAAGGGGTGGAGTTTCCCCCCAACGTTGTTCAAACAAAATTAATGACGATGAAGAGAACAGACTCACCCGGTATAGACAATATACACGCAAACATTTTGCACAATCTATCTTCCGAGTTGGCAATACCGACATATGACGTATTCACGATGATGTTCGAGCAGAGCTTTGTACCAGAAACTTGGAAAACTGCCCTGATTAGTCCCATCTACAAGGGTGGCAAAAGAAATGACCCTTTAAACTATCGCCCGATAGCGTTATTACCAGTGCTATCAAAAGTAATGGAGTCCATAATAACTGATGTTTTTACGGAATCACTTTGAGATTAATAATTTAATCTCCGAGGCACAGCATGGATTCAGGAAAAAACGATCCTGTCTGACAAACTTGCTATTAGCAAAAGAATCTTGGTCTGAGCTACTGGATGCCGGCAACTCCATGGACGTAATTTATATCGATTTCTCAAAAGCCTTCGATCGTGTGAATCACGAAATACTTCCGTCGAAACTACTCACCTACGGATTACAGGGTAAACTCCATGCATGGATTAAAGAATGGTTGATATCTCGTGAGATGTACGTGAGAGTCAAAAACGAACTATCCGATTCGATTAAAGTTGCCTATCGTGTCCCACAAGGATCAGTCCTCGGACCGCTTTTGTTTTTAATATATATAAAAGACTTGCCTACTGTATTGCAGTCGTCCGTGCCTATTTTCGCTGATGACGCAAAGCTTTGGCGCAAGATAAACTCCACAGACGACACACAGAACCTGCAATGGGATCTCTATATGATTCACACTTGGTCCCTAGACAACGAAATGCCACTGAATGCTTCGAAATGCAGCCTATTGTCTCTCAACAGCAAGTCCAGCAAAGAATACTATCTTGGTCGCACTGTTATTAAACCCGTCTCCTCCGAAAAAGATTTAGGTGTGATTATCCAATCAGACTTAGGAAACTCAATGCAATGTCGGCTGGCTGCCTGCAAAGCTGAAAACAACTTGGGTCTCCTTAGAAGAGTCCTAGGTTCGTTTGACCCCAATATTGTCTGCAAATTGATTTCAACGTACATCCGTCCTCATGTTGAATATGCTATACCGGCATGGGATCCTTGGTTGTAAAAGATATGCTGCTGTTAGAAACTCCACAACTCGTCCGGGGACTATCAAATTATCCATACGAAACGCGACTTAAATTATTGAATTTGCATTCGGCTGAATACAGACGAAAACGAGGAGAACTAATATTCATTTGGACATTGCTTAATCAAACAGATCATCCTTGCGGTCATTTGTTTCATCTTTCCCATAACACAAATCTGCGAGGTCACCAATCGAAACTTTACCAACAGCATAGCAGGTTGAACTGCCGCAAATATGCATTTTCCGTTCGCAATGTGCAACTGTGGAACAGTTTACCTACTCATGTGGTACAATCTGGAACTGTTGAAGTTTTCAAAGAAATCACTAGATATCCACATGGACAAGTATATTTTTTATGTTTGACAATAATCTAACAATATTTTGATATTTTTTACCATCTGACCCGATGTACATTTTTGTGGGTCTTGTAAAGCATAGCTTTTTACCTGCATGTAATCTATGAATAAATCCTGAAGTCAACCTGTCCAACGCTAATCGCGTTCACCTACGAATCCCACAACACAAGAGAAACCGATCGGTCAAAGGCGTTTATTACGCACAAGACAAAGAATTAAACACACGCTTATGTTATATAAAACTCCGCCAAGGACGGTCCCAAGCCCGTCTGAGAAAGGAGGAGGGTTGGACTTAGGGCTAGCAACCATATCCCGTAAAACCTACATTGCTACGGAAACGATGACAACAGATCCGTGGCTCGGTCATGTATGCAGGATGGATCCCAGTTCGCATACGAAGGTAGCCATTCACTTGCGTCCGCAAGGTAAACGAAAAGGGGACGGCCCAAGGAAACTTGGCGCGAACGTTGGAACGCGAACTACATGCGCAAGGATTCACGGTGCAGACGGCAACAGAAGCAGCGACAGACCGGAACCACTGGCGTGAAGTGTCTTCGCCTCATGTGCCACCAGGCACGGAGAGGGCTGAGAGAGATTATGTTATATAAGCAAAACAAACAACCACTACACTGATTCTCAAACGCGTCTGTCCCGGGTGTCACTTCGAGCTGAGGTGTCAGTCGATTTCGTGCCAATCGGTACACTTTACACCCTCGCTACGCCGTGCTCGTTTGACGGACCAATTGACCAATTGTATCTCGTTCGATTTATTATTATTATTATTACACAAGTCTTTACAGATGATGTGCCAACAAGTATATCATTAAGAAGGTACATGATGAAAGAAAGAAAGGAAACAAAAGGGGGATTTTTTGTCTGTCTCGTTCGATTGCGACTGACAATATCCATTGTCTTATACTTCCAAACATGTTGTCGCTCAAACCGTTAGAATGCAATCATTCCGAAACCCCAAAATATATTTCGAGTTAGGAATTGTCGTCATCAGTATTTTCGACGCTTCCTATTCTTGTGTCGTGTCGGAGGGTGATGTTCTGCGTAGCATTTGAATGCTCGTGTTTGGCACTCATCGCTAATGCAATTCGCAACGCCGCCGCCAGTAAGTTTGTCGTTTTTCCGATTTCGACCTTAAGTTGTTCTGCAGAGTATGTCATAATCCTGATCGCGTGAAAAGTTCGGGCATTCGAACATTTGAGTTGATCATCCAGAGAACCGAACTGTGTTAATTTCGAGAAAAAATCAGGTCACAGAGAACCGGTTTCCATTACTTACTATTAACGAAATGATAAAATGAATGTCAAATAGCATGGATCATTTCGTTAGAAGCAACCCGCAACTGGAACTCAGCGATTCGGTAGTTAGCTCTTTCAATATTCGATATTGATTTAAAGTTGCATCACCAGTTTCAACGATCACCACATCTCACACAAACCTTATACGGAGGCATTTTAACTATTTTCAATTGTTAATTATATGCTTACTTGAAAATAGTAATAATAATTAAAACAAACGCTATTAGAACCGGATATAAACATCAGCCACGTAAACGGTAAATAATGAAATATGAGGATAGATATCCGGTTACTTGTAGATTTTCGCATAGTTTTCTGTGTAAGCGATCAAGAAGTTTAATTGGCTGATTAGAATTGAGATATTCTAGTGTCTACGTTCTAGTTTCATGAAAGACTTTTAAACAGAATAGATTCGGGCCGATGTCGATCTTGGATGTACATCACAAGCGAATGACGAGATCATGCTCCGTAGCGTTCCAGATGATTAAACAGAACAGCACCAGTTGTTGCATCACAAGTAGAACGAGCGCAGTATTTTCCGAGTCAGGTCAATAGAAAACTTCTTTAAAGATTCTCGTCGGAAACAATATTGTACAGTAATTAATTTATCAGATAGGCCGCTATCGCAAACCGAACAAAGATTGTTGGAAAAGGGTTTAAACTTCTCGTTAAGTACAAAATTCTTAAAAGCTGAGGATGTTATTCCTTACGTAGAATCCGCCCTCAACCAGCTACCTGAAAATCAGGCAGATGCACTGCGTAACGGTATGTCTAGTATTATCAAAAAACAACAACCAGAATGGATGAACCTTACACGAGAAGAACAACAAGCACTTCTTAAATTGCGAAAAGAAGAGGAAATAGTGATCACTAAGGCAGATAAAGACATGGCAACTGTGATTCTTTCTACAAGTGATTATAGAGATAAGGCAGAGTCACACCTTGCTCAAGGTCCGTATCAGGTTATTGACAACCTTAGAGCTACGACCATTATGAATAACCGTAAGAGGGTTGTTTCGAAATACCGGCGAGAAATTAAGGAAAACCTGGGTCAAAGATTATGGTTCATGCTCTACCCAAAATCTGTTCAGCCCCTAGGTTCTATGGATTTCCGAAGATAGGCATCCCCTTAAGTTAGGCATCCTCTTAAGGCCCATTGTAGACGGTATTGGATCCCCAACACACGAATAGGCTGAGCACCTTGCTCAGCTTTTGAAACCATTGGTTGGTAACACGAATTCTTTTATTAAGAACTCGTTTGATTTTGCTCGTCGCTTGAGTACCGTAACAATTGGGATGGATGAGATGATGGTTAGTTTTGACGTAAGCTCCTTGTTCACGAATGTTGACACTGCGAGCGCTTTAGAATTAGTGAGGAAATCACTCAACTCCGAAATGACCCTGAAAGATAGTACCAACTTGAGTGTGCAACAAATCATCAACGGTGTAGCAATTTGTCTAAATATGAACCAATTCTTATTTAATGGACAGCTATACAAGCAAAACGATGGTTTAGCGATGGGCTCACCCATTTCTCCAGTGCTAGTGAATATGTACATGGAGCACTTCGAAGAGATAGCTTTGAGAAACGAAGCGTTAAAACCAAAAATATGGTGGCGCTATGTCGACGATACATTCGTCATCATAAAGCGAAACAGACTAGAAGCATTTCATAGTTATCTCAATAGTTTGAATCCAAAAATCCAGGTCACAAAAGAAACCGAGTCTACGGAAGGGACACTTCCGTTCTTGGACTGTCTCGTGCAAAAAGACAACGGCAAGATAAGAACAACGGTATATCGTAAGCCTATCGACACGGATGCCATTTTGAGATTTAAATCTGCGCACCCTAAAAGGGTATTTCAGTCCATAGCAAAATCGCTATTCTACAAGGTTTACTGCATCTGCAGCGATGATGCAGATAAGAGACGAGCTCATGATGAAGTCAGTCGCCGACTTGCAAAACATGGTTACCCCAAAAGCTTAATTAAGTGCCAATTGAACCGAGTTAAACATCCGCAACCGAAGACGAAAAAAGTTTGGCGAGCTACGGTATCTCTACCTAATGTCAAAAGCGCCTCCGAAGAAATAAGTCGACTCTTGAATAGCGCAGGTATTAGAGTAACATATAAGGCAGGTAGAACTCTTCGCTCCGTATTAATGCATCGCAAAGATAAGACTCCTTTAGGTTGTGCGACGAACTGTATCTACAAAATCAACTGCAGGGTTGCGCGGGTGTTTACATTGGGCAAACGTCTAGAGAACTCTGCACTAGGTTAAACGAACACAGGTAACGAGTGGGAAAGCGACCCCGCAATCCCAGTGAATATCAATCACTGATTCGGGATTCTGCCCTAGCTGAACACGTGCTAGACACTGGACAGCGCGTAGATCTTGATAAGTAATAATAAGAAGTAATAAGACGGGGTGTGAAATCTTATAGGAAAAGACTTCACGCCGAGGCTGTTGAAATAACAAAGGCTGGGGCGAATGCGGTGAACAAGGTGGATGGGGCGGATATCTCAACAATCTGGCGTTCGGTTTTGCAGCGGATTAGGATTAACGAACATCACACCTAATACGCACATGATTACGTAAGCAGTGTGTCAGCAGACGCTGACCTGTGCAATTAATAAACAATTAGGAATGAACACAGCAATTAGGGGGTACGATCAATTATCTTGATCTCCCCAGTCTAGCTTAGAGAACTCAGGATTGGTCAAGAGAATGCCATTTAGACCTGAACACTGTTCGTAGCGACACCCTTGGTCTGACGAAGCTTCTGTGTTCAGAAGCGAAACGTTACCAAAAACTTACTATAACCGATTCATTGCAAACTTTATTTTCATGGCCACTTGTAGATTTTTGAATAGTTTTCGGTGTATGCGATCAAGAAGTTTCATTGTCTGATTGAAATTGACAAATTCTAGTGTCTACGTTATAGTTTCGTGAAAGACTTTTAACAGATTCGGGCCGATGTCGACCTTAGATGTACATCACAAGCGAATGACGATATCATGCTCCGTAGCGTTCCAGATGATTAAACAGAACAGCATCAATTGTTGCATCACAAGTTGAGCGAGCTCAGTATTTTCAGAGTCAGGTCAATAGAAAACTACTTTAAAGATTCTCGTCGGAACCATTGCCGATAACACTGTGCATCAATCTATGTCAAAAGATGGAATTTCCGTAGAGGCCTGAGGTACAGGTCTATATATGTTGTTGTTGGCCTCCTTCGATCGATGTCGACCATCACATCACAATCGCATGAAGGTATATATATATATATATATATATAATATATAATATATATATATGTTCGCGAAACAGTGCCCAGGTCTGTGAGAATGTAGTGAGTGTTAAGTTCAACTTTGTCACGTGTCGCAACTACTCACACACCTGTCACCCGATATGTGACAAATAATTGATTCCAGAGGCATTATAGATTTTGAATAATGATGATAGGCTTATTATAAATGTGTAATGATTGTCGAACGAAACTAAGCGAAGATTAACCCGCTTTAAACATTGTCCATCAAAGCAACCTGGATGAGCTTAGAGCTCCGCAAACAAACGTTGAAGGCGTCGGTAGAGAATCTGGTTACCACTCGAGTATCCAGTATATCCTTTTAAAAATGGGAAAACAGCCCGTTAATTGCTGCCAGGTGAAAGCCGTATCTCCACTGATCATTACAAATAAAGCTTAAGCTTTTGCAATTGTTCCGGGGAGTCTTGAAGAGTTTTCTCCTCATCAAGACGCCACATTTATGAATGCGACGGTTAACGTTCTGTTTGCCCGAAATTTTTCTGGTACGAATAAAGTTACGAAACCCAAGCCATCTGCTTATATGAAGATTCAGCTAAAACCTTCGGATTCGGAACCAAAAGTCACAATGCAGAATATGTGAAAAACTGACAGTTAGAACCTTACTCAACCGGTGAGAGCTACAGGCACACACTACACAGTCACTCCATGTATTAAGCGTGACTGATACCAATGTAATAAAAACGAGTGCCAACTTACTGGGGGGCAGGCTAAAACACAATCGAGAAGAATAGCGAAAGTTGTGCAGCAGCTGGTTGAACCGTTATCATTGATACGGTTATATCATAAATTGACTTCATTGAATCTAGACCAGCCACGATCGCTTACAATCACGGTCACCTCGCAGAGGGTTCTAGAAAACATTTTACTAACCGCTTTTAACCTCTAACGGATTGTTTCACAAATCACTGCAAGGATAATTGCTGTTGTGCCCTGGTGGGAAAGGGTCAGAAACGCTGAGTAGCGAAATAAACTAAGCACATGGACGATCGAACTTTGATCCTTTTGGGAGACTCAGAAGCTTCAAAGCAACTGATAAATCCGTGCAGCGTAAACACGATCAGCAACAATGGAGATTCCTCAATGGATTATCGTCAATTAGGGCATCAGTTTTATTATAAACTCCAAAGCATTTGCTAATTTAGATATGCATAGTAATCAACGGAGAAAATGAAACACTCTTTAGCTTGTTTGATTAAGTCATGGCTACACAATTCTAATGCCTGTCACAATTACTTGACACTCTTCTAGTTGTGTTCACGACATTCCTGCCAAATGTGAATGCTTTCGTGCACACGTTCTCATCGTGTGGTGACACACAAGTGTAAGCTACGATGACAGACGGATGTACAATAGACAGGTACACAACATTCTTACCGAAAGCGATTCAAAGAGCGCTTCCATACAACTCACTGGAGCATAACTCGGACAGATAGCGTAGCAATGAGGACTTTTTTCGATCCAGATGCCCCGCCGATTGTAATTGACAACGGGACCGGAATGTTGAAAGCCGGTTATGCAGGCGAAATGGAACCTCGTGCTGTCGTCCCGATGATACTGGGACGCCCGAAACACATGCGATTGATGAATAGCCATTTGCAAAACGATGATTGTTATATTATGGATGTTTCAGGCGAAAAACGTGGAGCACTGACCTTGTCATACCCAATAGTGAACGGTGTTGTACACAATTGGGAAGATTTAGAAACGATTTGGCACCATGTGTTCACCAATGAGTTGCGAGTAATGCCCGAAAGACATCCGGTACTACTCACCGAGACTCCACTTAATCCACTGTGTAATCGAGAGAAAATGGCGGAGTTGATGTTTGAAAGTTTTGAAGTTCCCGCATTATATGTCTCCATTCAGGCGATACTTTCACTGTATGCCTCGGGGCGCACCACTGGTTTAGTGTTGGATTGCGGTGAAGGAGTGAATCAGTGGGTGCCGGTTTTTGATGCCTATGTCATACCGAACGGAATATTTCGTAGAAACGTTGCAGGCAGAGATGTGACCAATTATTTGAAAGCTATCCTAAGAGAACGCGGGTACAAATTCGTCACAACATGTGAGCATGAAATCGCACGTGATGCCAAGGAGAATACATGTTATGTGGCTCTGGATTTCGAACAAGAACTCAAGCGTTCCGAGATCGACAAATCGTGCGAAATGACGTATCGTATGCCGGACGGACATCTGCTGCGTATTGGGAACGAGCGTTTCCGTGCACCGGAACTACTGTTCAATCCCAAAATGGGGGGATACGAATTTCCCGGCATACATCAAACTACCCACGCGGTGATCACCAATTGCGGTTTGGATATTCGTAAAAGTTTATCATCAAATATTATTCTAACCGGTGGTGGATCCATGTTCGCTGGATTTGTTGAACGTTTACGCAAGGAACTTGCTGCGCTAGCTCCGAATGGAGATAACGTGAAAATTCTGGCCTCACCAGAAAGAAAATACTCTGTTTGGATTGGGGGTGCAGTGTTGGCGTCCCTGTCGAGCTTCAACGAAATGTGGGTCACAAAAGCGGAGTACGAAGAACACGGGGCCAAAATACTCCATGAAAAATGTATCTGAGACTTTAGAACGATTTATCTCTCTATTATACCCGCATCCACGCGATAATGCAATCAGGTAATTGTATACGATCATGTTCTGAAAGACGAATGATTTTTTCGCTACTGATATTATGTTCTCAACGTAATTGCTTGCGCTTTTTAAAGCGCAAGAACACAAAACTGCTTCGCAATTGAAAAATAGATGTTTTACACACATAAAATCACGATTAAATTTTTATTCGATACGAATTACAAAAAGAGAAAAGACGCTTAGCTTTCATTGAATTTAAAAAGAAAATTCAATCATGTTTACGCAGAATAGATCGATATATTATTTTTAAACTTAACACCCATATCAGCATTATTAAAAATTGAATATAGCAGATATAGATGATCTAAAATCATCAAACGCATTTTTATAGCAAACGAAATAACAGCTGGTTTTCGCATTCATAGGTAGATCCACGTAGGCTAAGAATGGCACCGTGACCTAGATAAAGTAGAATAGAATCGTTTGATTACTTCATCGGAATTGTACGGATCTGAATTTACACGGTACTACTGTAATGTGCAGTTCAACCCGCTTGAAATTACTTTGTGGCCGGCCTTGAGCTGCACTGCATGCGAGAACTCATTGGACACACGATCATTAATACCTGTCTAGAAATAAGCAACCACAGATTATCTCAGACTGCGTGGCAGTTCGGTTAGCTCCTTGGTTGCGGTTCTTTGCTTATACATAACTTTATCTTTTAGCTAGAATGGGATCCTCATGTATCGAGTACTAATAAAACTAGTGCACAGATCAAGCGATGACAATGGAACTAAGTTCCACAAGTTGGTGTCCCGCTATGTGGTGTACTGTTTGTTGCGTTCCATTAATGTTGGTGCACTCAGAATGGTGTTCAATCTATGAATCAGTTGGCAGAACCTAAAACCCACTCTGTACATTTATTGAATCGCTTTGACCGAAAATACATGACATAGCGGTTTATTCGAAATGGGAAAAAGAATGAGCATAGAATTTTGTATGCAACAATGATATAACACGAGTATGAACAATTAGTTGATAGAATGTAAAGTAAGCACGCAAAATAGTTTCAAGGATTTAGAGATTTATGACTGAAAAGGTAATACTTTTCGACATCACAGGATAACGTTCGGTAAAAAATGTACAAAAAACATAGTATATAATGAGTAGTGTATATCATATGTGAGGCTTACGAGGCTAGGAGAATCCACCACATGGTGGGGTAGGAAATTCTAAAGAAATATAGCACTTGAGGAGAAACAATGGCGCCGGCACTCAATACGGGAACTTATGACGTAAAGGGATAAGGTATGTCCGCGTGTTATTTCTCATCACGCACATCAATCAAGTGTCTTAGTGGATGTCCTTCGGTAGACACAATTCTATACGTCAGAATAATATCGCGTCGTATTCTACTTTGGGTAAGGTCACATACACACAGACGTCGCAATCTTTCGGTGTACGGAACATATTCGAAGACCCATCACTGTAATGGATTTTATCAGAGAGAGCAATAGCTTTTCATAGCGAATGAGCCCAGACTCAACCGCATACTTCATCCATAGATAAGGAATTAGATTAAGCGGTATATAAGTGTTCGGGAAACGAATGATTCAATAAAAATTCATCTAATATCGTTTTAAAGTCATGCAAGCTAGGAGAGTGAAAAACGGTAGAAGGTAAACTGATCCAAGTAAAGCAGACACGGACAGAACGAAAAATACCTTCTACAGTTCATTCAGGAATCGAGTACCACCAGCACATATTCATGGGTCCGATAATTTATCGTATCCCTTCGCGTGAATAAATCGTGTAACGGGTGGTTTGGAGTATGGACTATTTTGTAAAGTAAGATAAGGTCTCCTCCAATTCGTCGTTAGGTGAAGTCGAACAGCTCTAGATGAGCTATCCTTTCTATATAAGGCTTGTTTCGGATGCTGAGAACTAGTATTTTTGAGCGGTGATAGATTTGCTGGATAAGTTCCACATCCCTCTTGAGCCACGGGGACCATGACTGCACACCGTATTCCATGACTGGTCTCAAGTATGTATTCATGATCCTTGGGAATATCTTGGGCGAAAATTTCCCAAATACACGTTTGAGTAGATTTAAAACACGTGTTGCCTTTTTAAAGGCACTGTTAGTTTGAAGTGATGTTTTTAAACTGGAGCATATCCAGACACCCAAATCTTTTTCTGCACTGCAATTTTCAAGGACATGCGAACGTATGTGATATGTGAACGCTACTCGATTCCCTACATTCATAAGCCTGTATTTTGTAATAACCGACAGTCTTCTGGGCTACGGATGCAACGCCACATCTTTATGTCGTCCGCAAATAACGAAATGTTACGTCGAACAATTTCCGGTACTTCATTGACATTGGAACTGAAAACTTGGCATAGAGCTCATTGGAAATAAATATTGGAGTAGAAATTTGTGAAAAATTGAAAAGCACTGTTCACTGAAAGAATATATATCCACAGGCCAGTAGATGATTAATTATCTTTTGAAAAATATTTGGAAGATTCTCGCTGGTAAAGTTACCAAGGATTGAGAATGTCTACCTTCGACTTACGATGGAGTATGCGGTAGAGGTCTGTGCTTCTTGGCTGCGAAAAGATATTGCTTTGTTTGATAAAAATATCATGGAGCAACAAAGTTGGTGATGGGTCTTCGCAATGTTCCGAACACCGAACGGTTGCGACGTCTGGGCCTAAGTGACTTTACCCAAATGAGGATACGATTCGATATTATTCTGACGTATAGAATTGTGTCTACCGAAGGAATCCACTAAGACACTTGATTGATGAGTGTGCTGACAAAGTGACACGTGGATACACTTTATCCCTTAACGTCCAAAGTTCCCGTATTGGTTGTTGAAGCCATTTTTGCTGTAAGTGCTATATTTCTTTGTAATTCCCTACCCCAACATGTGCTGGATTCTCCTTGCCTGACGATGTTTAAAGCGAAAATGTACTTATACCTTGAAAAGAACATCATTCGTGAGCCTTACATTTGATACACTCTATTCCTTTTATACTATTATATTTTTCACATCTTCATTCTCATATTAATCCTGTTGTGTTGACGATTAACTTCAACCCTCGATTTTTTGTTAACATCTAAATTGACCATCTCAGATCTCCGAAATGTTTATAGTAGCTCAAAAAACAGGATGACGAGATACACAGCGCAAATAGGGACAGTCACGGTGCTGTGAACTGAAGACCACAACCGATTCTGAACGTACGATTTCTTTGTGCAAAGCGTTCCACGTGAAAATTCCGAGAACATATCACGGCGAATATTCAATTGAAACTGTGGGGTGATTAAAGTTTTTGAATGCTTGCTTGTTCTGGTAAGATTTCCGGATTTTAGTAAATGTTTGAGGAAATAATTACCGGTGCGCATAATATGTTAAATACCAGCATAAAGTCAATCTGTGTGTCTTTGGTTAAAATATTGTAGGTTTAATTTGAGCATTCAAGCTTTGATGGGTAAATTCTTCTACCCTGAGACGAACTTGGTTGCACGTTGATAAATTCTGTCAAAGACTGCAATATCCGTCTACAACGACAGTGTCCACTATTAGATTGAATAGTTTGAAATAAGTTAAGGTTTCAGATCACATGCTAAATCAGACCCATTATTTCAATATAGGTAATGCCAAAACATCTGCAGTGAATTTGATTAACCATGCATCGATCCGTCATATGACAAGCTGACGTAATTAGACAGAATGCGTTACATAATTTCATCTATCACGTGGGCCGGTATCAAGAGTAAAGAATTTATGCCGAAAAAGAGCATTAGCTTCAGCTTCACTGTGGAATATTAAATATTCTTCTAGACAGAAGAAATAATTGAAGCTCAACGCAAATAATTCCATATATGTTCCAGCGTAGCCGGGTTAAAGATTCACTATAACATAACTCACAGATGCAGTCAAATTGTCTCGCAACGAAAATGTATCCAACTTTAGACTGAAGGTTTTGACACTGGAATCGGTGACAACAACTTGGGAATCGCATTCGAAAGAAAGCAGGAAAGCAACGATTAAAAATGGTTGAGGGTCAAGGACGGAATGGGAATTTTTAATGCAGCAGAGTGGTTATATGTGAAGCGAGGGTAACCGGGATGACTTTTTAAGCACATAGTTTGTTCATTCATAGATTTATTCAATTCAATTCAATACAATGGTCTAAAAAGCATATAGCTTTTCAAAAACCACAGAATAATGTGAGAATTACGAATAAAATAGGTTGTAAAAAACGGGATTTGTTTGCTTATCGAGCAGTTCAGCAATCAGGTAAAAATGCATAGGGCAGAAACTGTTTTTTTTAATCGGCTGGATGGCACAAGTAAATCCATGGGGTCAAGATGTATAGTTTACTTCGATGCAGGGGTACAAAGTTCAAAGCTTTTATGGTGTAGAATATATAGGTTGAATGTTTGGATTGGCGACATGAATTTGTCCAAGTTCGATTTGAATATATTCAAGTTGAGTGAATGTGCAACATTACAGGGTAGAGAGTTCCAGGTAAAACATACACGCACAGAATAAAAATACCTTCCATAGTTCAGTCTCGAGTAGGGAATATGTACTGTGTAGTCATCACTCCAGCTGGTTGGGGTGCTAGTCGTGTGAATAGTTTATTCAGAGGAATGTTTGGGGTATTCAATATATTGAATATAAGAATCAAATCACCTCTAAAACGGCGGTAGCGAGAGTCGAAGAGATTGAGACTTGTAATACGATCTTCATAAAGTTTTTGCTTTAAAACATGTACGAGATAGGTGGTCCGATGACATACTCCCTGCAAGAGGCTGATGTCCTTCTGTAGCCTGAACAGCATACTCGATGTTAGATGATATACGTGAAAAAACTATACTTTACAAGACCCACTAAATGTATTTCGAGCTGGATCGTAAAAATTAGAAATAAGATTAATGAGTCCATGTCAAACGCAACAGGCTATAATTTACAAGCGATAACGGTATCAGAGTAGATGAACTGTACAACAAATGTACACTGCGGACAGAAAGCGCCTATTTGTGACAATTCAATCTGCTATGTTGCCGATGAAGGGTAAGGGGGTGACCACGCTGTTGAGTGTTAAGAAAGAGATATAATAAATGTCTGTAAGGTTGGGTTGTTTGAGCAAGTACTGTCCAAATGAAAAATGATGCTCCTTGTTATCTTAGTTATTGGGCTGAACGCAGTTTTATAAGCGCGTTTAGTTGATGAGCAAGTTTAAGGATGAGCTTTGTGTTTTCAGTAGCTTAATATACATTATCAACTAGGGATCCCAGCTTGTATAGCATATTTGATATAAGGACAAATGTATTAATGTTTGTAGCTATGGTAGTAACATCACCGTCGCAGAGAAGGAGTGAATATGAGAAGATTAACTTCAATGCAAAACAGAAAGCGCTGGATAGAGCAGTGCCAGCGGCAGTTAATGAAGAAGTAGCGCGATAAATCAATGCTAAGTGGCACGTACGGTTGGTTCGAAATCAATGGAATAAATCACCTGGAACATCTAACACAGGAGAGAAGATTATGGTACAGTTAATGCTTTCATATTAGTAGAGGAGCACTCCGCCACATTTTTTGCTCCATCTCTTCAATAAATCCTCATCATATGTGAGATAGTGACTTCCGAATCATGTAAGAATTACTCAGTAATTTCTAAAATATTTTGTCATGAATCATGATGTGGGTGGCTTAATCACGTATTCTAGTCCGTGTAAACTTTTGAATATGCTAAATGTTCTCCCGCGATGCTTATTTTATGGTAGGGCACATGCCGATCAACGTAGACACAGCCTCCCAAGAATGTGCACTGGACAAAATGCTTTCTTAGTTAAGAAGCTAAATAATGAACTAATGAAACTTAATGCAAGAAAATTTGAGTGCAATCGGTTAAAGTAGTTTTTGGTTAACGTTTCACTTCTGACACAGAAGCTTCGTCAGACCAAGGGTGATAGTCAGGACAGGGAACATGATTAAGTAGTAGTCAACCCAACACCACTTATTTGACAAAACCCCTAAACAGCCTGTAGTACGCCTAGAGTGTGTCACGTCTGGTGGGAATGACCAAGATCAGTGGTTCGTTTTCCTCACAGTATGTATCCAAATCAATCTGATACAAATGAACACGGTCAAGGTCAGTTGATACAGCTGCCCACATACGTAAAAGTATATAACTAACGGGGCTCAGGCTATTTTCGAAGAAAAAACAAAAATCTAATTAACTAGTAGGTATAAGGTTAATTGGAACTATTTACTTTCGCATTAGTGCCGAGCGCCAGATTGTGGAGATTTCTGCCCCATCCACCTTATTGACCCCCAGTCGACCTGCCTTGGCAATTTCGAATAAATGCTTAATCGTGTGAGCCTGTTACAAAACGTTTACTGGTTTCAATCCTTTATCCGTATTTGAATGCACTGTGCTGCCGGTCAGAAAGGAACTAACTTCCATTTGACTTCAGAATGAACAAGACCTTGACTATAGGTAAAACATTCTCATTCTCCTACAATATTGAATCTCAAAAAATGGAGTGTATATCGCAAAAACATAACCTCGGAGTTTGAATTATAAGCATTTAGAACAGGTAGTAATTCGTGAAATTGTCATAGCGTATACGTTTTTTCGGCAGCTCGTCAGATGATGTTAATGGTACTCGATTGCACATGTTGGCGTGCCAATTTTATGCAACTGTGGCATACCCGTTCAATGCTTTTATTTTTGTATTGTTCGGCGTCATTTGTATGCTCACGTACATTCCTTTATTGATTTGGAGTGTAACCTTCACGGGATTGCTTCAGAAACCTCTTCTTCAGTGTGCAATATCGCTTGTTATATTCAGTGAACTTGAAATTAGCAGTTTTTGTCAGGTAATATAATAGGGACATTCGAGAGAGGCCAAACGAGATCTGTTCGTGTTTGGCGTCCTTACATATATCATGATGTTTTCCCAAACAACAGCAACACTTGATTTTGATCTACGATTCTGCTTGTCATTTTATTTACAATCTGCTCTTGCCGGTGTCGTAATATACATATCACATATCCGATATTACATATTTAATTTGCGTGTGTCAATAATTCATGGTTCCCTAAAATTCTCACAACCCCTTTTTGGCTCATGAGTTTTCTTCATACCCCTTTTTTATTCACCAGATACTCAATAATAAAGCGAAAATATACTTGCTGACACATGTTGCACTCAGGTACGTCTGCTGAGCTTGAATCGCGTTAATAAACATTATGTATAACGCTCTTTGACCATTTTTATCGCAACGTGTTACCTGAATCTTCTTCAAATTTTCACGTTGCAGAATGCCGACAGATGCGATTGTGAGCTCAACTTTGAAAGTATTCAGAGTTGAATGCTGTGAACAATCAAACATAGAGTAATGTTCGGAAGCGTAACACCCGTTTGCTGACATCAATTGTTGCATCGCTCTGTTGCTACGGTATGCTGGGAATTGGTTTCCTAAATAAAAAGCCAGTGCATTACTCGCAACCATAATGACGGTTAATATGTAAACTAATCCTCAGTTATGGATCATAAAATATCCCTGTGATCATAAATAGTGTTATAGAAACAATGCTATCATTTTGCGTGCAAGTCTACAGATTTCGACCACAACAAAAACCGACAGCAAAGATATCACTGCCTGGATAAACGAAGCTTTTGACCTGGATAAGTGTTGCACTTCATAATAAGCGATGCGATTGGCATAGGTTATATTTCTAATTGTGAGACTGTCTATCAATGCATCATACTCATTTTCATTTGGTCATCTGATAGGGCTACACGTTTTCCCCCAAGAAGGTTTTCAGAAATTAACTCGTTCTCACGAAGGTAAATCGGAACAATTTGCTTGATTAGCTTGAGTTATTGGACTGGCATTATAGATGGAGGCGTTTGTATTCATGTATGATACTTCAACACTTCTAACCACTTCGAATGTATTTGTTGGTTCTGTTGGTTTGATTTAATCATGTTCTGTGTCGTGTAAATCACCCTTCCCCGGGTAATTAACACGTATATACGTCCTGTTATGGAATATTCCATCCAAGCGTAGGCATCATGGCTGAGGAAGGATATCGAACTACTCGACAGGATTTTTCATCGTGCTACGAAGTTAGTCTCCCGCTACAGAAATTTGCCTTCCACAGAGCGAATGTTAAAACTGAACCTACACGATTTTACCCAACCGCGGATACGTAGTGACCTTATGTTGACATTCAAAATCCTGCATTTTGTAAACCATCCCTTAAACACATGCTAACGCTTAATGACCTTACTCGAACACGAGCACATTCAATGGCGTTAAGCATTCCGCATTCTCGAATGGATATACGTCGTGATTTTTTCTCGGTAACCATTTGTTTCACTTGGAACTATTTGCCTGAAGAAATCACACGCTCCGAATCTGTTGAGGTTTTCGCTTCCAAACTCGATGAGTTCTTCTTCTTCTTCTTCATAGACGACAGGGGATCAAGCTCTTGTAAGTTAATGACGAACCGTGCGGTATGAGAGTGCCCCTATTGATTTTTTTCAGATATTTTATATATTCTTTATATATTCCATATACCTTGTCATTCTATGGTTATTGTTAAGCTTATTGCTTTTTCTACCATAAAATTTCCTCAGTTCTGAGTTCTGATCTCACAAATCTCCGATGTCAGAATTGAACGGTTACCGAAAACATTTTATTTCCAATTGCACACCAATATTTTTGGTATTATGTATAAACAGTCAGCCGGGAACATACTACAAACAATTTTTGATTCACGTAATTGTGAACCGGATTTTGTTTTACCTATTTGATAACTGCGAAATTCAAGAAACCCGTCGTGCAGTTGTTTAGTGGATATGCAAGTAATTACCGATTGATTTTCATCAGTAAATTCTCTCAAACATTTTCAGGCAGCTTATCAATTATTCCAAGCGATATAGCTTTCTCTCACCATGATATATTCGATAAAATTTTTAGAACAGTCTTCCTCTCTGACGGTTGCCCCTTTTATTATTATTATTCAGGTTGACAATTTCCATCTTGATTCACACACAGAACCAAATTTACCCCATTCAAATATCACATTTTCCCAATTAAAATTTAAGCAGATGCTGGTGTATATTTTAATACACAATTATGGTTAGAACCGTCTTATTGGCGACCTTTTTAGATATTCAACTACAAAGTTGAATTATACTCCCAGTAATCAGAGGTAGAAGTAATGATTTAACATTTCACGTGCTATAAATGAAAACGTGAAAATATAAACGAAATAAGCTTTCAAATGAAATTCATTGCAAAACACAATAATGCTTCAGAAGGTTGCATTGGTCCCATGATGGTAGGAGCTGCCGGATGGAAAACCTGGAGGAAACTACAAAAAAATTCAAACAAAAGTTGCAATTCCGCACATTTTCATATGAATTTACCATTCCACTTATTGTACATCATGTAGCGAACAGCGAAGCGGCAACGCTGATCGGAAACGTGGAGTCTTCTTGTAACTAAAGTGAGGAACTGTAAGGGGTCTTTAAATTCGGTTGTCGCGTCGAATTTCAAGGCTGCCACTTGAATCTCCATTTGGTCAATGGGGTACATTTTTTCCTCGCAAATGTTCATGATCTGGATTCGATTCGTTAGCTGTGACAGTAAAAATATTAATTAGCCACGAGTACTTATGATTTAATAGACAGTATTTATCGTAAAACATGAAACAGCTGTTCAATAACATAGAACACAAACGATACGTAGGATTAAATACATAATTATTCATAAAGCCCGTGATATACGCCACAATACTAAAAGTAATTGCTTACGCTTATATTTTGCTATAACGTTCGCTGAACACTAAGTAATTCAATGTTCCATGAAACGTTTCTAATTGAGGATCGTTAGATGAGATGACCGTTCTGGCGAAAACGTTAGTCTAGGATACAAAAAGATTTTCACCAACAAAAGACAATGATTTCCTCTGAGTGAGTTCATGAAGCTCTTAGCTACAGGTAAATGCTTTGAAAGTGCATAATATTATAAAAGAATCTCTACAACGTTCAAATTGCGTTCGGACAAGGAGGCTAAACAGGATCAGGTCCTGATTGATTGGTAAATGTTGAAATATACAATTCTTATAAAGAAAACTATCATATTTCAATCTTGGCGATTTGATCCACCAATAAAAATTCTAAAAATTGTTGTAGGTTCGGAAAACGTAACATTTAGGTAAATTTGAATTAAAAGTGTGTCTGCATAAAGGATGCACGGTAAACTGTTTGTAAACAGTTGCTAAAAAGACTGATATACCTAGGAAGCTGCTACATTTAAAATTAGATTAACCGGTTAGCGACATAACTTCTATTGCTGACACGGTACAGATAAAACTCGAAAGGGAATAAGTATTTTGTAGACATTTCTCGCAGGAGTGTTGGGTATTCGTAGACCGGAAATAATAATAAATAGGTGACTGTGTTGGTAGATGTCGTTATGTTTTAAACTATAGGTTAAAGTTGGTTCAACAATAGTCTACTCAATCCACGTCTTCTGTGTTGCACCCAGATGTTCTTGGTGATGCACCCTTTAGAACAACCGTTCCGTGTGTGTGTATAAGTGCGAAAACAAACCAAGTATGAAATTTGCTGCGAAGTTCAGAATGAAATATCTTCCATGGTGTCTTGTAGCTCGAACCTCATGACGAAAACCGATACAAAATGAAGACATGTTTAACAATAAACATCATTTCTACCACTAATCATGTAAGCAGCAATCATCCTATGAATCACCATCTCGCAACCAATCGTGTTCGACTATAACCACTTTAAATTCAACGAATATTGATTTTGAAATAAAGTAGCGCCTCTTTTACTGTTTTTATGACCGAGGTCATAAGTCATTATATTAACGATAGCTCATATTACCCGGAGATCTGTGGCAATCGACATCTAACCCCAATTTGGCCGCTACATTTTCGCCATTGCAGAAAATCATTATTTCGAAATTTATGTTACATTGTGCAATTGAACTCACATAATCACAGTCAATTCGCTGATGATCGGACGTTGATTCGTTAACACGATTCAAAATAATTATCGCTTCAAATGAAAACGGGAATAAAAATAATTGCAATGAATCTGACGCACAGCATTTGTGAAGTCATTTGAAAATCAAACATTGTATCACCAACATTTATGGAGGTATGAGGAGATGAGTAAACTTTAGCCGCTATTCAACGACTTGCAATCTGGCCTATCAAGTCATACATGATGAGGGCTTTAGGTGACCCGGTCGGCATGTCATCAATTGAAAATTGTGATCAAAGTGCAAAAAATCGGTCCATATACTTTGAGGACATTGTTATGATGCCGAGATTTGCCTTTATAATAAAAGCGCATTAACCGTGTAACGTTATCACGAGCTTTGAGTCTCCAGTGTTAATTTGTTTATTGTTACAACGACTGCTTTTACGATTGGTCTCTCAGCAGCTAATTGATCAGTGAGATTAAAACACGGATGAATGATTTATTTAATTCTTAATCTAGTGTCAAGACAATCCTGGATTGACCAAATGAAATTTTATTTTTACCCCTAGAATGTGCTCTATTGGATTATTATGTTTACATACAAATTTGTATCAAAACGGGGAAGGATGAAACACTTTGGATGTAAACCATAGGGATTGAGTTGTTTATCTTTGCTTATTATGAGAGTTTTGAGTACTCACCGCTGGTTAAAACTTTATAACGTTTGCCACGAAATTAAATGTTGCTTTTTTCAAAAATGACTGAGAACTTAACATCTTCCAGCATGAACGGAATGTAGTTCATAGTTGTTCTCCGAGCTGGTATGATTGATTGCGGACGTTTCGTCATCAAACTAGATGACATCATCAGCGAAACTTCTTTCGAAGTAACTGGGCGGTGGGCATCATTCGAATTTATCTGCTGCGCTTCGACCTCGTCTACTGTGATTGGCTATAATTATTGCATGTCTTCGTTGGCGTGTTCTCATTGGTCCGTGGATCCCATCCACTTGAATGTGTTCATTGACTGATTGCGGTGTCGAATACCACGCTTCGAGAAACTCTCGAACATGACGAGTTTTTCCTTTGGCGATTATTTCCGTTCTATCCCAATTGAATTCATTCATTCAAATCATCGCCAAAGGAAATCTCGTCATGTTTGAGAGTTCCTCGAAGCGTGGTATTCGACACCGCAATCAATCAATGAACACATTCAAGTGGATGAAATCTACGGACCAATGAGAATACGCCAACGAAGACATGCAATAATTATAGCCAATCACAGTAGACGAGGTCGAAGCGCAGCAGATAAATTCGAATGATGCCCACCACCCAGTTGCTTCGAAATAAGTTTCGCTGATGATGTCATCTAGTTTGATGACGAAACGTCCGCAATCAATCATACCAGCTCGGAGAACAACTATGAACTACCATCCGGTACCTGAGCTACAAGTTTTCAAAACTATGAACATGATGTGTATCTCGACTGAAGAGCAAGCAGGAAGTTTGTAAATAACGGAAATATTATTTTTGTAAAATCTCTTTTCCCATTACAAAAGTATGTTTAGGTGATTGTATTATGTATCTTTATTGGCTAAATCGAATTGATTTGTTATCACTGGATAAAAAAATGTTGACCGGAAGATAACAAAAAACCGAAAAATTACATAATTTTAAATAATCACATAAAAATGCTTGATATCAAAAATAGCGAATTCACATTCAATGTAACCACAAATGTACTCTAGTGAACAGAGGTAACATTTCAACACAATTTAAACCTGATTAAGACAAAAGGCTTACGAATGTTTTCGAGACTAATTATTTATATTGGAAATAACAACTACATCTAATGAGCTTTTTTACACATTTTTTTACTACACGCGAGCAGTATACTCAGCGAAAACATCCTCATTTGTTGAATACGTATCATCATAAGAAACGTCTATCCTTATTTTTGTAATTTTCTGTTTAATCTTCACTAAGTATTGAAAAGTTCATTTTATTGAACTTTCCCTTGCAAACTAATCTTGCTACCTTAACGCATAATTTATGGCAGGAAATTCATTATTTTAGCATATATATGTTTCGGACTCACTCAGTTTTCCCTTGTAATATGGTGCATCTGTCATAGAATAAAAAACAATTGTTTTGATGTTTTCAGCCGCCATGATATTTGTGCAACACACATTATTACGTTTATCATTTTGGCGACTAAAATCAGCCCAGATTTGTAAATTTTAGGAATATCTCTTCTAATTTGATTAGAATGTTCAGTATGTTTACGAAGTAAAGATTAATATAATGTGTGCATTTTTCTGTTACGTGATCGAATTGCGTATCCGGCATACACTATCACACGGCGACTTGTTTCCGCGAAAATCCGCGCATTGTGTGCTGACATTAAAGCGGAGAAATGAGATGGGCAAACATTAAAATGTCGAGTTCATTCAAGGCATTCCGATGCCAAATGCTTAGGAAGTTATCAATCCACATATTGCGTGATAGTTTGTACTAAACAAAAAGAAAGACAATAATTTTCCTTCGGTAATTGTATTGCCCTTTTAACGTCTATTGAAATCCTAAAACGTAAATGCCTTTCAAGGTGGCATTCGGGTGACCACAACAAAACTGCACCCAGCAAATATTCACATTATACGCAGTCCATGGATGGATGTTAGCAGAAATTATTACTCTGTTTGAAAGCAGAGCGATATAAGTCTGGGTTACGAATTATTGTATTGTTGTCCAAAGAAGTTTTTTTATAGTGAACCTGATTAGATTACTGTGTGACCAAAAAATGCTAGGATTATAATTCTTGTATCAAAAATCTGCCTAGTCTATATGAACGTTATACCAATACCAAATAATAGGAATGTGGTTTTGTTTCCTGACGATATAAAATTATGGATGCGAATCAACAATGCTGATGAAATTATTTTCCTTCAAAACGATTTGAATGATTTGTATAAATGGTCATCCGAGAATTAACTGCCACGGAATATTCTAAATTCGAAGATCATTCAGATCGGTCGTGAAATTGGCTTTTTCTATAAATACATGCTGGGCGACCAAACCCTGGAGTACAACGAATAAGAAAACGACTTGTGTGTCTGGATTTGCGGTAGTTTAAAAAAACTGTTTACAATGCGAGGCCGTTTACAAAGCGCGTCTCAATTGTTTGGCATGTTACGGTGGATATTCGGACGTTTAACGCCGTGGTGTTTTCCTCTAATGGTTAACATAAATAGACACCCGGTTCTAGACTATGCCGCACCAAAAAGACATCTTACTTATGCATGGATTACATCAGAGAGCTTCAAAACTTGTCATTTAACTCGAAAATATACCAATCGCCTGGAAACTCAGACGAATGGATGTGAGGAAACTTGCACATAGGAAAATGGGAGCTGATCTCATTCTCGCATATAATGTTCTTACAATTTTTTTCACACACTGGACTAATTTTTCTACATTTGAACTTCCAACAACAGCAAATTGGTAATACCACATTACAAACGGAAACGCCGCAAGTATTTTTATCATTTGCGTGTGCTTTGGTTGGAACTCATTAGGTGACGAATTAGTAAGCTCAAATACTTTATCTATTTTCTAATCGAAAATTGACGATTATCTGAAAGCTAGTTCAAATGCAGCCCCAAAATAATAATGAACTATCATCGTCCTATTGATTTCGAGTTTATGTATACACATATATACATTTGTACCAAAAGTTTGACTATTATTTGAGTATTTTAGTTTTTCAACCATAAATCTTGAATAATGAATCTTGAGTAAATTAGCGCTCAAGCCGTTCTGATCCATCCGAATCCCAAAGTTTTAGAGTTTCGTGATTATCGATGTCGGGATTCTCGGTGAATTCTTATTTTGTGTTGTTCTAGATGGTAGTTTTCTTCACATTATAAGAAGCCTTTATTATTCTTATTACACAATTCTTTACAGACGATGTGCCAACAAGTATACCATGAAGAGGGTACATGATGAAGTTGAAGCAGGTTCCATGGTTCTTGTTAAAGGCGACATACTACCCGGTTGCCAAGGCCGAAGTATGGGTTTAGCTTAGGAGACCACACCCGGAGCCTTTGACCTAAAAGTCTTCCCGCAAGGCAGCGTTTTTTCCCTTTGCGATAGCCGGTGACCATTTTAGGGGTTCTTGCGCCTCTCTTGAAGTGCTTTGGCGATTGTTCGAGTATGCATCTCTAGCCTTTGCACGATCAGGTGCAACCTGCTAGGCGGCAGGGATTTTTCCACAGGGTTCACTCCTGAAGCCTTTCCCGCAATCGGGTATGCTGCAAGGCAGCGGAGGTTTGGAATCAGGGTTTTCCTTCCCTTAGATGGATTACCCTCCCAGGGTGACGAACTGCATCTGCCCGGAGTAAACTGGTTTCGAGGCGCCAGTGATAAACGCTCATCGCGATAAACATTGTACTTTCGCAATATGCCATCTATTGCTAAATACTAAACTAATAATAGCGTTATTAATCAACACAATAATTCACAAATGCCGGAGTAATTGCAATTAGGTTTTCAACGATGTTAAAACGATAAAACGCTTGATCGCTTCGCATTTATCTAATTTAAATCGGAACGCAATAGCTGAAAGCAGTCACATCAACATTAACTCGCAGTCACATCGCATTAACTCGCGTAAATGTAAATGAATTGAACGTCGCGGCTGCATTAGGAAACAGGAGTTTAACTTACGTTCCCAAATTACATCAGGTTGAATTAGCAGCACATGCGAACACGTTGGACTTGGAGTCCCCAACGCCTCCATAATTTGAAGTTGCATATATGATACCGATCCGGACAACGGGCGATTGAAGCCCAGCCTCGCCGAAAGATGTAGACGAGTGATTCCATCTTTTCTGTCTGGTAACACGGTTTCCTTACAGATAGAAGAATTGGGAAGTACGGGCGCCACACCCATTTCGATTGTCTATATAAAAAAGAAGATGGGTTTACTATGAAATGGCAAATATTTAGAAATTATATCGTATGTAAACAATCGATTTTGATGGCACCGGATATTCGTGAATAAATAATGAGCAGCATTCGTTAACTCAATTTTAATTGCATGAAGACTGCGTGATCTGCCTTCAGCATCCGAGAGAATCATCTGCTCATTTCCAGCTGTCCCCAAATCACGAGAAACATTTTTTAGCTCAAGTTGCATGAAACCTAACCTAAGCCATATTGTATGACTTTGCTTGAGTACGGCAATTCGTAGGTCCCAGAACTGCTTCACAATCGAAAATACAATGCTACCGCTGTGGAACTCATAATCATCGATGAAATGATCTAGCAAACCCGGCGCTTATTGTCATGTGCCATAAATCTGATAATCCTGGACATTTTTCAGTGATGTGTCAATCAAATTCCGTGAGCTTTGCCGCCGAAACTAATCTAACGACTGCAAATGAAAATCACACGATGATAGATTACCATCCAACCATCGACGAAGTATGCATAGTGTTCACGTGAAGCTGAACACATTATAATGACGTTCGAAAAGTACAAATACGCTCCCACCTTACTGATACATTTTGAAGAACAAAATATGTATATTCGCGTGCTCTAAATTTATATGGCACTTGACATTGATTACGCTCTACATTGATTTCATTTGAGACACTATGTGAATGCCGTAGGTCAATCAAAAACCTTTTTCTGATAGGTCACATTAACTGAACAAGACCCTTGTGAAATATTTTTTGCCAAAAGTCAATATTTTATTCCTAATTGAAGAACTAATACATTCCGAAAGTATTATGTTCCTATTTGTCGAAAGAATTCCATCACTGCTGATTCGGAAAATTGCTTGTATTCATTTTCAAAACCATTGTAAGAAAATGCTAACACAGTTCGTAAATGGCAAAATGTTATTCGGTTCTATCGGTTATCCGAGCACTCGTCCCTAGCTAAACTTAAGGATGTAGAAAAGACAAATAAATCCGCCGTACGGTATTGCCATTCATGTAAATTTCCTTGATATGAGTTCCAGTTAATTTTGTTTGTAATCGACGTAAAATGAAAACGAATTGGAATGCGGTTTTCCACGTGTTGTGTTTTTAAGCTGTAAAACTATCGTGTTGTTTCGAAGGTTTGTAAATTGAATAAATTCTGACCGTACTCGATTGACACTCTTCCTGAACTCCTCACATCCGTAATTATAGTTCAGTGTTTTCAATGTGAAGTGTTATTTACTAGTTCAAAACAAAAATTTAAACTGTTGAAAACATAATTTCCGTAATCTAGGTTAGTCTAATTATTGCGTACGTAATACAAAAATAATATGCGAATAATTATATGCCTACCTGACTACAAAACTTTCCGACAGAAATATGTTCACCATACCCGTGGATATCTGTCAATGAAATTTAATTATTTTGTAAGTTTAATTAAAACAATCATCACGTAATTCTTTGAAGAACGATTGCTTCACGCAATATCACGCCATCTCTCCTCTGCAATATCGATTTTTTTATTTACTTTTGTACTTTTCTACACAGCTAAAATTAGGAGAGCTGCTGCCTGGCTAAACGTATGCCGTCTGTGATAATGTAGATTGTGGGAAGTTCAACTCAATCGAATTCTATCGAAAACTCGCAAAGCTACCTAGGTGATCTCATGTTGAACTCAGAGCTGAGCATACAGAATTTGAATACAACAGTAGATGTTCATGTTACGCTCAGAAATCAAAAGAAAAATCGCCAGCACAACCTTTAATGCCAGCCATATTAGATGTGGCTCTCGGCTGGTAATTACATGCGAATGAGGTTTCCGTAACTCAGCCGCAAGTAGTTTTTCTGATTTTTAATTCTGATCATGTAGGACGTTGTTATCACACACTTCATCGATTCACAGTGATACAATTATTGACGTTCAAATTAAGGTGATTGGAATATGTTTGAAACGGATTCAAATGTTTCATATATTCTCGAAAATAACTAGTTACATCTTAAACAATGTACCCAGTACAAAATAAAACAAACAAATAATAAAGTAATAACATCAAATTAATTAGCATGTGCCCACAATAAAACACCCAACAACTTAAATCACGAAAATCATTTAATCAATATTAACCGGTATGATTAAACGCGTTGGCAATAAAACGGAGGTTTTTTCCGAAAGCATTAATTCTCATGAGAGTTTTAATACATTTAATTTCCTATCCAGATTTAGACGTATGCATGATGGAATAGTTTCAGCGTTTGAGTTCCTCTCTTTGTATTTAAACATTTAATTTGCTGGTAATAAACAGAAGAAGAACCAGCTTTTCGAAGTCCTTGTTACTAAGAATGAGTAACGGGAAATATTTGCTGCATTATTTGGACAACGCAATGAATTGAAATTTGAAATTGTATGAACATGTTCAAATGTGTCACTCTTCCTTTTGAACCGAATCGCCTTATTTTACAATAGCATTACTATCTTAAATACAATACACAAAATATCACAAATCGGTATTAAGTTGATCATGGTGGACATCAGCGGATGAAGGTCCAATTGAAGTAAGCAATTGCTCAACCTAGAAAAGCATCACTGAATATGATGTCGTGTTATGAGCCTATCCAAACAGGGGCAATATTTACAACAAATATGTTAACAAAATTCAGTTATTCGTGATTTCCGTAACTAACATTTATCGTTTTTGTTAACTGAAAGCAAAATGAGGATTTTAATATTCACGTATTATTGTTCCGGATATTTTCTTAGAATTTTAAAACTTAAGATATTTTGTTGTTATAATAAAGCTTGAATAAAACAAATTGATAAACCGCTACACAAACTAAAATTAATTTCGATTATTAGAACAATAAAAATAACAAAGTCACATGCAAGAAATCTGAAAGCAATATTCCTTGTTTCATTTTTGATCCTGCGTACATAGAAAGTAGCGGTTTCATGACGTTTACACTCAACGATTGCGTATACTATGACCAGGATCTGCATGTGTTGTAACAGTGGATACGTGGTATGAACTTTTAAGTGACTGCCAAAACTGGTGGCACGATCAACCAGTTCAGTCACACGTAACACCCACAGATTGATTTTGTTAAACCAACAAATCTTGGACTACAATGGTGAAGGTCCTGGGTTCGAGTCAGACCCGAGACAGGATATGCACTGCTGATGAGCTCTAATAAGAGCGAAACTTGAGTCCAGTGCTTCCAATGTGGACCGTTGCGATAAGCTTTGTGAATATTTTGAAGGACTTGGTACTGATGAGCAGACACAAAATCATCAACAAACTCTCCAAACACCCTTCAACAACAACAATGCCCGTCAGATCTAACGAGTGTTAGCCTACACTGTATCTGATGGGAAGACATGACGAGGAGATCAGATCGGTTGGATGAACACAATAGTTGTTGCTGGTTCCTTCGTGACTGGTCGGGTATGACGCTACTCAAATGTGCCAGTCTGGAGAGACATTCATGAAGACTTAATCGCGATCGGTCAAACGGGGGTCGGTAGCTCAGGCCGTAAGGCATGAGACTACAATGGTAAAGGTCCTGGGTTCGAGCCAGACCCGAGACAGGATATGCACTGCTGATGAGCTCTAATAAGAGCGAAACTCGAGTCCAGTGCTTCCAATGTGGAGCGTTGTGATAAGCTTTGTGAATATTTCGAAGGACTTGGTACTAATGAGTAGACACAAAAACACGAACAAACTCTCCAAACACCCTTCAACAACAAATAAGCCATAAACAAAACATTTACAAACACGTAAACCACACTACTGAATTTTTTATAGATGATATTTAAGCATAATTAGAAATTCGCACAAATGTGAAATTCAAGTATCAGTGTACATTGTGTTTGTAAGAATAGAATGAATTTCGAAAAGATTTTAATTAGAACTCAGAACGTTACATGGTAGAAAAAAGCGCTAATCTTTAAATTAATCATAGGATGACGACGTTTATGGAGTAAAAAATATATTATATCTCATAAATCAGTAGGGACAGTTAGATACCCCTCGGTTCGTCATACTAACATCCAGTTCCGAAACAAATCCGCAACAGATTCCGAGCGTGTGATTTTCTCATGAAACATGTTTAAAGCCTTTGATTGTTTTCGTGTTCGTATTTGGCCATTGCGCTTTGGTAAGAGTTTAAGGGGATGGTTTTGATTATGCAAAATTTTGAATGCTAAATCTAGGTCACTCTATATTTGCCGTTCGGGAATATCCTGTAGATTTACTTACTTGTTAAAATAATAATTGTTTGATAGCCTGTTTTGAAATTTGAAATCAACTGTCTGAACAAATATCACTATTAATCCCATTCCAGTCGATGCATTATTTTCAGTACGATTAATGGCAATTATTTCCCATTATAACGCTATACGCATTGCTATGATGATTTGTCTAACGTACACACCACGAAATCATGATCAACACTCGTCACGTCATGAAGATGTTGTTGTTGTTGGCTTCCTTCGGTCGATGTCGACCATGGATGTACATCGCAATCGCGTGAATGTTCAAGTTTTGCAGCTTTTGGAACGGCTAAACAGTCCTATTCGGGAGGAGCAATCTCTCCCGCAGCGCTGGCAACGAAAGTCAGAACTCGGTTGTATTACGTCTGTCATGAAAATGACAGACAGAATAAAGCTCCAAATTGAGCGAAGCGCGAGGATGAACGTTCCATGGTATGGTCATGATTGTCATACGCTCTCAGTACTTTATTCGACCGTAATAAATTCCACGTGTGAACCGAAAAAGTAATGTGAATTTTTCACACATAATTACGTTTTCATTTTTTTTAAGCTCTTGGAACCATATCATGATGAATCCAAAGTACCAGATATTGGATGTGCTCTGTAAGCTTAATCGAAATGCCAAAATGTTGATTTCGTAAAACAACGACAGTATACAATGCAATTATAAGACAATGTAAGTCTATTAATGAATGCAAGCAGACATTTCAAGCTTACCCACGGATTTTTGTAGCCAAATTGCGTTCACGTTTAATATTTTACCACGGAAATATTTTCTAAGTAGCGCAGTGAATTCCAGTGCGCGGACAAAGTCTTCATTTGGCATAGTCTCGTCAACAATGTACGAAAATCGTAATATGTTATTCCATACGTCTTCGTTAACGAAAATATTTCTGACCGTCACATTTGTTGCAAATAAGCGAATCTTAGAGATCCAAAATGATAAAAAAAGATGGATAAATGGCCAAAATGTTTATCACTTGTGATGTGTTTCTTTTGAACATAATGTCAGAGTTTGTTTTAGTGCAACGAATTAATGCCAGATTTGCTATCATCCTTATATTTGTCAACATTGGAAGTAACACACTTGTATCGTGTGACTGCCAATTATTTATGAAAAATAGAAATGATTTACCAACTGTCAAAATTTTGCACTTGTTTAAGTTGTAGGGCAAACGCATACTATTCAGGAGTATGGGACAAAATGTCCACGTGGTTGTCACTATAAAAATTGTGTTTACAAGCTTCCTAAATTTATGGATTAACTTTTAATTACTTCGCTATTTATGTTACTATTAAAATATATTCAACCTTCGCTGGCGAAAATGGAAAGATAAAGTAGATGTTAATAAAATAATAAACGAATATTTATATACACCTTTCCAATAACCAATTTACAAAGCGAAAAGTTTCAAAATGAACAGGAGTTGTCATGCATACATTGAAAGCAAGTTAAATGCTCAAAAGTAATAGATCAGTCGCGCGATATACCCAGATCTTGGTTGGGCAGGGTGAAAAAAATGAAAGCGTTCTCTGAAGCTGGATTTAATAGCCAATTCTCTCTGGTGTAACGGTGCCGACAACCAACCATCCCGCTCTTGCGGTACAATGGCTTCAGATAAGAATATACTGAACTCAAAAGCACCGGTTTGGGTGAATTTGCTTATGACCTCATTTTTGTGCGAAAATCAATCGTAATCATTCATTCGATGATGAGCTTATACTGTTTTCGGCTCTCGAACGCAGACCTCTACAATAACGATTATTCATTGCCGATTGATTTAGCGCCGTTTATCAAAACGTATACAAAACAGGGTGTCCAACGGAGAACGTCCCGAGCTTGCAACGCACATCTATGGAGAGTGCTAATCAGAAAAATAATTCATCGCATTTTCCACGAGAAAAAATTTTGATTTCTCATTTCCCATGGCGTACATGATACACTATTGTACGTGGCTCACTTTGGGCTGTGACGACAAATTAAATAAACTGGTTTCAAAATAGATTTTACAAAGATTTTCCCAACGAATGTTTCAGAAAATAAATGGATTTAGTAAACATATACTTTTTGTTCATTTCATTTGTTTTAAGTAGAATTTGTGTCAGTTTGATTTATTTTCTAAGTGTTTTTTACAAAAATATTTCGTAACGATCAATGCTTTTATTTCGTTATTAATATTAATTCAATCAAACTATCGTAAAGAAAACGTTTTAAATAATCGACTCACCATATCTAGGTCTACATCTTCCCATTGCCTATCTGTGATAAGTTGAAACACTGCGGGGGCGAAATGTGACGAATATAATCAATAGAAAAATCCAAACTGTTTTTAAAACCAAAAGAATATCTAGGATTAAGCGGGCACATAGAAGTATCCGAATTTTGTGGTCGATTCATTTGATAGTTTATCAGTAATCATTTAAGAATGCTGAGCCAAAGTTTTCGATAAATCACATTCCCTATTTCCGATCCCGTTCAATAAAATTTATTAACAGGTTATTCACAGATATTACGTGATATGTTTGTAAAAAACGAAATAAAATGTTTAGAAATATAGATAAAAAAACAAAGTGATGGTGTGATTTAGGCGAGAAATTGTGCCTTGCAAAGTGCAATCAGGCGAGTGAGTTATAGATGAGGCCGCTCTCTTAGCTTGCTTCCATTTAGGCTTGAATAAGTGAAAACAGACGGACGAGGCAAAGTGGTACATGACATATTTATATTCGTAATCGGTTTATCATCAAAGTTCTTTGTAAACACAACATTTATATATTGAGCATTGCGTACGATAGGAAAATGTTATAATCACAACTTATGACACATTTTAAAACTACGCCTACTCAATTGCGGATATCGTTCGGAATTATAAAAAAATACTTTCCAAAATATCTGCCGGAACCTACAATAATTTCCGTTGTGTTAGTCATTATCACCCGAAGACTTCATCTTGCAATGATTGAAAGTGATTAACAATGATTATATTAGTAAGATACCGCAGTATTGGAGCTCCAAAATCGACCATTTTATAACGATCAACACACCATCACCTTCCTGTGTATCGCCTCCACCAAAAGACCGATAACAGTAACCACAATTTTAAACCAGCATCTGGGTTAGTACTGAATTCTATTGCAAATGATATGAGTAAATCCAGTCGGAATACCGTAATAAATGTGGAAAATCATCGGCTATCAAACAATGTTCAAATTGTTCGAGGTAGGTCAACGGGCAAGGGTTGAAGTGAAAAATGTACTATAGCGTTACGAAATGTCTCGGTTAAATTCGTGTGAGATCGTCTTGCGTCGTTGCAAACATTTAGTATATAACTTTTCTGATGTGTGATTAGTTTGTTCTACAATCAAACAATAAACATGTTTTCCGAAATGGGCTGTAGCATAACGTTTTTTCAATGTTGGTTTATCACCGTTGGTATTAACCTGTCGTAGGGAAAGTCTACAAGTCTATTTATCTAATTGAAAGTTTTATAGGTACCAAGCAGTTCTAGAGTTTGCTATTTTTAGCAATTTCTATACCAATAATTCTCAATTACGGTTGCTTCCAATCCTTGTCGTTTGGAAAAAGCTATAATGAAGTGCGTCATTGTTTTTCAGTTTTGGTCTTGTATAAAGTGCTGTAATTCTCGGTTTATTCATTGTCAATTTTCAAGTGCTAGTGAAGTGATCATTTTTCGCGAGCTTCTAATAAACAGCTCTTATACAATCATAATTTACTTAGATTGTTAGTTTCGTTGATTTAAAATATCTCAATAATTTTTCAGATTACAATTTTTAAATTTGTAATTACCAGTTAAGCTTGTCAAAAAAGAAACTGGAATAATAAATAAGTTCACATTGCTTTAACTTGAACCTTTCGCGGCGGGTTTGAATTTTGTTTCCACGCTGCTAAATTTTTCGAAATTCATTAAATTTCTGATTCATTGATTACATTTACAAAATGATTCAAAATTCATGTCTTTGCCTTTACCCTAGCTGTAACAAGAAGGTGTTCAAAGGTATAGAATGTGACGTGTGCCTTCGTTGGGCTCATCCCAAATGCTCTGGACTGTCGTTAGCACAATTTAAGGTTTATGCGGCCCATCGATGGCTTACATGGCTATGCGCTGACTGCATGAAGTCCATGGAAACTTTAGTTGAGGAGTGTAAGCGTCTTGAGGAACGTAAGCGTTCTCCTCCACGTCCGTCTCCGAAAACCAAAACTTTCGCCGAAGTTGCTAGGTCAGTGGTCCCGTCTACCTCCAGCCACCATAACACTCCATTGAGACCACAGAAGGCGAAATCATCGCCATCCTCCTGTCCTCCAAAGGCTCCATGGAAGAAGTTGAAGATAATCGGGGTGTTTCACACTAGCCCGACTAAGGAAGTTCTCGCTCTTGCCCGAGAAGTCCACAATTTAGTAAAAGTAGTTGCTGAGCTGCAAGCCAGAAACCAAGGTAGCTCAATACGGGATAAAAATGTCCTAATCTTAACGCAGGTTGAGCCTTTCATCCAAGAATCAAAGGCTCGTAAGGAAAGTGATCGGAGAAAGGTTATCGACCTACTCCGTGCTTCAGGCATGTGACCGACTACTCCGCTGAAGCGAGTTCACAGGGTCGGGAAATGGAGGGTTGGCCCAAATGTCGCATCTACCAGATCGCCGCGGCCAATTGTAATCAAATTCACAAAGCAATGTGATCACGACTACTTCCTTTCGAAAGCAGAGAAACTTAACTGCGTCGATGGAAAATACATCGTGCAACCTGACACCCCGGCACACATGAAAACTTCTAGCCCAATTAGAGCTAGAAAGTCGAGGTTAGCTGTCAATCGTAGCTCACTATATTCGCTCCCGAGGCGAAATTTAGAAAATGATAACAGTGTGGCGATGACGCTAACACAGAAGAATTATAGTACAACATTGAAGAGCGCCATTGTCGTGCTACGTCCTTTAGAGGATGAAACGTGAATGAGTTGTAGTGACACAGACCACGAAGATGAAACTGAATGTCGGGAGTTGTCGTCTGTTTAAAAAACAAATGCTGTATCTCTTGATGAAATTCAGCCTTCAAAAAACGCGGAGCAGCCTAGCACATTACGCCCAAGGACAAAGAGCTCTTAGGTAGCCCTAACACCGCGAGTCTGGTCCTATATGATAGTGCTTTTTTGTTCTATACAAGCGCTTGTATCATTAGAAATAAATAGGCTGAACTTCTCTGTAGAGTTGACGACACCCACTACAAAATTGTACGTGTCACGTAATCATGGTTGTCTCATGATGACCACATACCAGCTTCAATCGCGGATAGGTTTAGCGTTGTAAGAAGCGATCGACCTCTGGGTAAGCTAGCAGGAGGGGTGTTGCTCCTTATTGATAACGCTATTCCCTTCGAGAAATGTATTTCTCTTTCTACAACGAATGTGCAGATAATATCTGCCTTGCTCATGCATGGATGCACGCGTATAGTTGTAAGCTGCGTCTACCGTAGTCCGAGCACTAGTTTGGAAGAAGATGCTCTTTTGCAAATTAAGCTCTCGTCTCTTTTAGCCGTAGCACCACGTGTTGTAATCTTCGGCGATTTTAATCTACCCGAAATAAACTGGGAGTACCAAACCTCACATGCCCCAGGAGTTGCGAACGATTTTCTGGACTGGCTACACTACCATGCACTTTACCAACACGTAAACGAACCAACTAGATTCAGAGAGGGTCAGTCTCCGTCTATTCTTGACCTAGTTATTTCAACTTCCGAAAGCGGTATACAAAATTTGGTCTTACTGCCACCACTAGGAAAGAGCGACCACGTAGTGTTAGCCTGCGAGTTACTTCTGTCATTTGTTAAACCCCAACTTAAGATGTCTCGAAGCTTCCACAGGATCGACCCTGCTTCCCTATTAAAGGCAGCAGCGCTACTCCCATGGCAAAACATTGACCATGTGGATGGGATGTGGGGACAGATCAAGAAAAACATCCTTCAACTTCAGGATCGATTCGCTCCTCTCTTACCCGTTCGCAAAAAAGGTAAACCTCAATGGTGGTCAGCCTCAGTTTCCCGTAGCGTACGTCACCGCGACGCAAAATGGAGGCGTTATAAGCTTACTCCCTCATGTGAGACTTGGGCCCGTTACAAAGAAGCGCGAAACATAGCTGTTTCCAAGATACGGGCAGCAAAGATCTCTTTCGAAATGAGGCTCGCTCAAGAGGCCCATACTCATCCGAAACGTTACTACAGCCAAGTTCAATCTAAAGGGTCAACACGAAAAGGTGTAGGTACCTTGAAAAGGGACGATGGCTCAGCCGTCATTGCAAGCACTGAAAAGGCTCAATTGTTTTCCTCGCATTTTCAAGGCGTACAACGCCGAGATTATAACTCGAACGCCTCTGCGCCATAACTTCAATGTGTACTCGCTGATCACCCCCTCTGCACTGACCTTACATTCGAGGTACACAATGTCGAGACTATATAGGCCAGCCTAGCTTAAAAGCATTCCTTAGCGACCGATCCTTTACTGTCAGGTTAGATGATACTTACTCTGCAAGTGCGCATGTAACGAGTGGGGTTCCCCAGGGCTCAGTCTTGGGGCCGTTGCTGTTTCTCATCTTCATTGATGATCTAGCCAGCCAACTGCGCTCACCCTGTTATATGTTTTCTGACGACGTTAAAATTGTCGGTAGGTCGGATAACTCCGATCTGATAAGTGATGTGGAAGCTGAAACAGCATGGGCGGGTAAGTGTGACCTTCCCCTTAACCTAGATAAGAGTCACTTGCTCTCTACACTAGCAGGCAACATGATTGTGTCTATGCCCTCAGCTCACACGGAGTTCCGTAGGGTAAAGTCTACTAAGGACCTAGGAATCGTAGTCTCCGCAAACTTTAAGTGGGCTGACCAATGTGCTGCTGCAGCTCAAAGGGCCAGGAGGGAACTCTTTCGACTACGTTCAGCCCTCACTTGCAGAAAAGCTGAGGTGCTATTGCCCCTCTACAAGGCAATAGTGAGGCCACATTTAGAATACTATATCTAGGCTCGAAAGCCGTATTACCAGAAGGACATCGTGCAGCTAGAAAAGGTACAGAAGCTGGTAACTCACATGATCGAGGGGTTAGCATACACCAATTATGAAAATCGTCTATTAGCACTTGGACTTTTCTCGCTTAGGAGAAGGCAACTTAGGGGGATCTTATAGAGACCTTTAAGGTTGTCAAAGGATTAAGTTGTCTCGAATTTGATGACTTCATTCGGTTCTCACCTTTGGTTGGTACACGAGGGCACAGTCTTAAGCTAAGTAAACAGCACACCAGGCTCGAATCCAGAACGCACTTCTTTAGCATCCGTATAGTGAACGCGTGGAACTAATCATGGCAACTTCAGTATTTGCGTTCAAACGAACGAACGGTGGCAGATGCTCTTCCCGGAGCATTACCCTTAAGACTAAATCCCTCCATATTTATGATCAAAAACCACAAAAATATTCGGAAAAACATTTGGAAACACAAAAAGAGTTTCTTTTTCATCTTTCGTATTTGTTGAAATAAACTACTGTCCATCGTCTTTTCATTCGATTGGACATGCAACATGCATTAACCCTCTCACCTTTCGGTGATGAGACCTCTCCCATCTTCCATTCACCGTTACACACGCCTGTGTTACTTACGAATCAATCCTGGTAGTGGCGGGTGTTTTCAAGCACACATCCGAAAGAATCTGGGCACTCGTTTCGACTTGGTTGACTATCGCCCTGTGATACTGATACTGATACTGAACTGAATAGTCGACAATATGTCAAGGTTAACTTTGTAATGTTGTCATCTCAAACGCAAAATGGAAACCATCGAATTTTAAAGAACATTCAAAATAACGGTATAATAGAGCAGATGTTGCAAGCCATAAAGTTGAATCATTTGAAGCAAAAATGATCCGTTTTGATTTAGATAAAATGTCTGCCGACATACCACCAATGGTGATGATAAAACATTTATATTGGAAATGGCAAAAAAGTAAGTATCTGATGTCGAAGCGATCATAGAGGCTATATTATCTATTTTTGATCAATTAAAGCAATGGTTGAAACACGCGAGTGTTAACGATCCTCTTATTTCAAGTTTGTATAAAAATTGGTTAATTATTTGGAAATATTATCAAAGTTAACTGAAGGATATTTTGGTGGTGAAGAACTGGAAGCATCGGAAAAATGGATAACGTATCAAGATACCTTTAATTCAAATTATTGCACAGGTGAAAAAAGTTACCAACTTATTCCGTAAAGAACATAGTAAATAAAAGGAGAACCAAGGTGAAATGAAAGATGTGTATGGAATACGATAATTTATCGACTGTT
>JACCGJ010008077.1:0-19615 GCA_013407085.1 Atriophallophorus winterbourni
GAAAGCACAAGCCTGATCCAGGCAAAGTGCCGCACAGTCAGCCTGATCCAGGCAAAGTGCCGCACAGTCAGAGACTGCACGTGGGCTAAGATACTGTCAGGTTGCCCAGGCCTAGACAGGTATGAGGGGGAAATAGAAATGGTAGTGAGACTCTAGCGTGTTTCAGCATGCAACTCATTACCGTTGGCCAATCAATTTAGCATGATGTTAGCCGCACAGCACATAAATGCTGCACCATTGCACATCTGTGCGATGTTCAAAATAATATAAAAGTTCATTCATCCTCTCACTCTGAGGCATAGATTCGGCTAAAATTTCAAATGTGTGGACTACATTATTCAACGTCACAAAAGCTAACGCTGGTAGGCATCTAATCAGGAGGCGTAAATAATCGTCTGCCACATAATCTGCTTTCATCCCTAGTTCACATATTTTTCGTTGCATGGCTTGGCATAGATGAAAATAACATCAAGTCACTCTTGCGGATGGGAAGTTTGAACGAGATGCATTCATAGCTGCATTTTCAAAGTCAGTTAAAATGACATTTGGTGCTGCATTCGGCGTCATATCTCGCAACACATTAAGCAACTTATTATATGTAATTGCTGCTTTGTTTTGCAAAAGATTGCTGGTGGTGTGATGCCTTCAGCATATTGAAAACGCAGTGTATAACTGGTAGAAAAGCGAAGGTACAACCTTGAACGTCCCATTAGCAAAACACATCTCGCAAAGAGAGTGCACCAACCAGGCACCGATCACCGAAGATAAAAAATCTTGCATCGTCACTATGGTCTTTTGAATCATACAGCAAGCAATTTCTGTATTTATTTGGAACATCGAACAGGGCGTCACTTGGTAGGGACGGGAGAGTGTATGTTGGGTCTTTCTTTCTTATATAGTTTTGATGCCTGTTGAGTGTCCGCGAGATAGCACTTTTTTGAGGTAATGGCATTAGAGTGCCTAATGACAGACCAGATGTGAACGAAATCCGTGAGGCAGAGGGGGTTGCATTCTTCAGAAGTTATCAAACTGAGGATTAAGTGATTGAACATTAATTGACTGGGGATGACGTGACTTGGTGATTAAATGTCTGAGGATTAAGTGTCGGTGATTAAGTATCTGGCGATTAAGTGACCGGCCACCGTATAGTTGATGCACAAGCAAACGGATATTTTTGACCGAGTCCAAGGCGGCAGGTAACTTTTTTATCATAATGCGCCAATTCAATGGCTAGCCGAACGGTCATTCCGTCTAAATTTTGTCAACAACGATGAGCTTATCATCAACTTGAACAGCATCACATCAGTACTGAGTGCTCAACTGCAATAAAAACATGATACGATGAAATCCTAGAGACGGGGAATGGTGGGACCAAAAAAGCTACTGAGCATGTAGAAGGTTAGGTACATGCACGCTTGGGTGAGGTTCCTACACATCAAATCTAAACGCATGTAATCAAGTATTGTGGACAAGTAAATCTAAGTCGGCAAGACAGCTTCCTTGCGACTTCCACTGCTATGCAGCATAACAAGTAAGGAGGAAGTAATTTTATAAGTGCTATCCCTGGAATTTCTCGGATCCTATCGAAAGCACAATGCTATCCTAAAGATGACAAATTCATATGAAGAGTCACGCATAGAAAAGTAGACGGCAAGGTACAGAGGAGCTCGCTATACGCTCTTCCTTTCGTATTGACCCTGCGACGTCTCTATAATAGAAAAAGGTGTTCAAACACTATGTTTTTCTTTGCGTATTTAGTGGGAAAGCTCACTCACAAAAAACGGCAGCATAAATAGCCAGACAAGATAAACGGAGCTATAGACCAGCTGGCGTTGCACAAACAATGAATAGACTGTGAAATAACAAATGCTCTTTGTAGACACTGCACGTAAATATTTACAGTTTTGTGGTTATATACTTAGTAACACCGACGGAAGTGCAGGTTCTTCATCGGGGTCTTCGAAACCATATTTCTCGCTGAATACATTACCTGTTCCTTATGTTATCAGAGCGTAAAATTATGGTTAGCGGTTGTTTATATACGGGTGTAAGTGCGAATCATTCACCTGAAAACTTCGATTTAGATGTATGCTGTGTGGCACAGATGCGTATGTGTAGCACTAGCTCGGTCTAATTATCCTTAATGTCTGCAATAACGACGCTACGGTATCTGATCAACTGGATGTCGGCCGTTTTAAGTGGCATAGCCGAGGTTGCATTGCTAACAGCCTCCTCTTATCTATAAGAGTACATGAGTGGCGCAAGAAAAGTTGTAATAACGATAAAACTCCCAACCTGTTCGTGATTCTTGCCTACGAACTGACTGTACTTCTGCCCTTACCAGGGAATAGCTCTAATGGAAAAGTACAAGCCGAGGGATGGTCAACGAAGTGACAATGGCGAAAGGTTCTTTAATCCGCTATAGGAGCACAGGTTTTGTCATTTCCAGTATTAAATTCAGCCGTTCGAAGCGACACTGTTCCATCTGGAAATATCTGGTGACGGCCTCGTTCATGCAACTTGACCGCATCACGTTCAGCTACTTGTTGATGGGTTGTGCGTCAAACCGCTATTCTGACTAGGGTATCTGTCTACAACCTGACCAAATTAGTCTCTGCGAAGCTCTACCCGCGATTTGGCTGGAAAATTAAGGAGGTCTGAATTTGGCCAGTTTTAATAAGCCCAATTCCCATGAAGTATCAGGACAAAGTAATGTTGCAGCGATCTAGAATACAATCCTGCTTAAGCAGCCATGTAACTAAATACCAGGATACTGCGAATTTTTAAACTAATAGAATAACGCCAGCTGATTTCTGTTGATAATATACATGATGGTTCACAAAGGCTTATTGAACGCATTTACCATTTTGAGGAACGATCGGAAACGTTGGAGTTGAAATGCTGCGGCGGTATAAAAAATCTGTTCATCAAAAGTAAGGATAACGGGCATTTATGCATCAGGGTGATACGTGAGGCAGATTGTTGACTAGTTTTCAAAATGTACAGGGGCATAAAGTAGTGGGCAGAACATTCTGAGGCACCGTTTGACTGGCCTTCGGTACCTATTGATGTTGATGATACAGAGCACTGTACTCAGGTGTTTTTAATTAGGGCGCTTTCTGAATCATGGATCATCATCAAAGACAGCATTACACCAGTAGCACGTACCGAATGCTTAACTGCCATACAACCATGAAAAAGTAAAATCCTAAAAGATGGGGAAGGGTGCGACTTAAATTGCTTCTATAGAAGAGTAAGCACAAACAAACTGGAAAGAGGTGCCTACACCTCGAATGGAACATACATTCAAACAAGTTTCGTGAACGAGTAGAGCGACATCAGCACGGCAGCTTCCTTGCGGCTTTCACTACCATGCATCATAATAAGCTTTTCTCGTCACTACGCTTGACAACATACAAGGTTAAGCAAACACTTCAAGAATATGCTTAGTGCAAGACCGCCATTGAACACGGCTTCGGGACATATCCTGAAGCGTAACTAACCACTGCGATATCTGATCGCGGGGACACCAGTATGTATGAAAGCACAAGCCTGATACAGACAAAGTGCCGCGCAGTCAGAGACTGCACGTGGGCTAAGATACTGTCAGGTTGCCCAGGCCTAGACAGAAATGAGGGAAAATAAAAATAGAAATGGTAGTGAGACTCCAGCGTGTTTCAGCATGCAGCTCACTACCGTTGGCCAATCAATTTAGCACGATGTTAGCCGCACAGCACATAAGTGCCGCAGGATTTCACATCCGTGCACGGGGACACCAGCCTGAAAGACGTGCTACAATGGATCTACAATGAACCGTGGTATTGCTCCACAAAGTATCATGTCATGCTTCCTTCGTAGCGCTATTGTTTAAGTGTCGGTTGGGCCCATCAATCGGTTCAAACTTGAAGTGTAACGCTGGCGAAAGCGGAGTCATCATTATGGATTAAAAAACTTGAGCGTTTACACCTGCTATGTTGTCAATGCCTGAGACATCAAGAAGGGACTGGGGAATATATCATACTCCGTATCAGGTAAATCGATCAGCTTGCCTAAAGGTATGCACTAAAATAAAATTCTGCTGAGAGGCGATAGGACCCAGAAACAACGGGCTCAATGAAATGCTGACACTAGTTCATCCGCCACGATTTAAGGATGTATCCTCTCCTCTTCCCATACCGCAGCATAAACACAGAGCTTCTGAGAGCCTGGAATAAACAGCCGGGTGGTTAATTAATTATTTGGTGCATTGGGATGATGAAACTTAAAGTAGGACTAAGCTTAATAGGAAAAATTCGTTTGCCTGCGTGCAGTCCGAAAGATTCACATGAGGTGGATAGAAACCCTACGCAGTGAGTGAGGATAGAAGTCAGCAGCGCCAAGTGCGTATGTATGTATGTATTAAAGCACGAACCTTGTTCACGCAAAGTGCCGCAGCCATACACTGTGCGAGAGCTAAGATACTGTCGGGAAGCCAACGCATGAACAGAAATGAGAAAATCGGAACGGCAGTGAGACTACAGCGTTTCAGCATGCAACTCACTACGGGTGGTAAATCAATTTAGCACGGTGTAACATGATCCTTTAGCTATATTGCTGCCACATAACAAACAAAAGAGACAATGCGAAATCGTATACAATAAAATTGCGAAAAAGATATTTCTTTTGCTTGCTTTTTTACATATTTGCTCATCTGCTTTACATGGTAAATGTTGATTGACTTTTGTCTGGCTCCATCCCTAGACTTCATTATTAGGAATGACATTCAGCAGTAATTAAAACACTCCTGGATTCTTAGCCAATCGCATAAAAACTAAGGGGTGTCAGCCATCAAATACAGGCCCAAGCAAGATCAGCAATGATATATAAAACGCCGCCACGAGTAGTTCATGGCGTATTGATCAAATTTGATAAACGAGGTCATCGTCCAGGTGAAAGAGTGATGTTTGAAAATGCATGGTATGGTGTGATGGTATGAAAGCACAAGGCTGATCCAGGCAAAGTGCCGCACAGTCAGAGAGTGCACGTGGGCCAAGCTACTGTCAGGTTGCCCAGGCCTAGACACATATGAGAGAGGAAATAGAAATGGAAAGGAGACTACAGCGTATTTCAGCATGCAGCTCACTACCGTTGGCTAATCAATTTAGCACGATGTTTGAAAATGTATTGAATTATAAGCCAAGAATCAGTTAGCGCCGCGCAGTCAAAGATTGCATGTGGGTTAATATGCTGTCATCATCATCATCAAGGACAAGCTTGAATGGTAAGAGTTGCCTACGTTAAAAGGGCTAAACACAGCTTAACCGCTATACAGTCGAGAGAAAAAAATACTAAAATAGGGGGGGCTGAATGAACTCTAAACAGTTATGGAATAAGTACAAAAGTGAGCAGAGATGAGGTGCTATGACTTGAATGAATAAGGCATCCAATCAAGTTTTATGAACAATTAGAGCGACAGATCACGACAGTTTTATTGTGGCATTCTCTGAAATATATCGCAGCAAGCTTTCCTCGTCACTCCACTTGACAACATTCAATATTAAGAAAGCCCTCCAAGCTCCGATAAAAAACGCACGTGAATTCGGTTTCGGGAGATATTCAAAATCGTAACTAGCCACTGCGATATCTGATCTCGAGGACCAAGCAATAAGGACGGGCTGTGCCAACTGCGGAAAAGTTACTAGATAGGGTATTTCCGAGCCAGTTATGTAACGGATGTGCACTTCTATGTTGTGCAGCCAGCACCGTGCTAAATTGATTTGCCCCCGGTAGTGAGCTGCGTGCGAAAACAATCTGCAGTCTCAATACCATTGCTATTTTTCTTTTCTCTATCTGTCTAGGCCTGAGCAACCTGACGGTATCTTAACCTACGTGGCTGGCTTGCCGAAATACCTCCACTTTGGTGCCAGCTGGGTGGGCTCGGTTCTCCGAGCTCAGCGAAAGGTTCGGCGGTGGTGTCTGAGGGTGTGGTGGGTTTTCGCCTGACAAGCGTTCTCCCTATAAAAAGCCAAAAATCCAATGATGACACCACGACGCGGCGGATGTGACTCGCCACTTCAAAAGTCACTGCCCCTTGTCCTTTTTAAGGACATTGTATGGTGCACAGGCAAAAACTGATGTCACCAACCTATCAACGGGGTTATCGGGCTCCGAACTGGAAATTCCCAGAACAGGGCGTATGAACCGCTTCGTCGGTCACCGGCCACCGATAGGTGCGAACTTCTCTCGCTCCACTGCCTTGTGGGTAAAGCCACCGCGCTAAAGGCTCGGAGTGGGACCCCCTAAACGAAATCTCCCCTACTTCGGTGTAGGCAACCGGGTAGTATCATGCCTACGTTCAACTATGACGATGATGACAACGCCGCATGCTATCACTACGAATCCTACCTTCGAAAGCTATTCTCCAGAACCCACACACATCATCCCCTCCCCCTCTTTCCCTGATGAACTTCGGACCATCAATGCTGGACGCATCCCGTCGCAGCCAACTGTCCTTAGACAGGTGTCGATACCCAACGCTCTCCTCCGACCGCGCGCCCCTATTAGGCTTGCATCGTTCAATGTCCGCACCCTGCAACAACCAGAACAACAGCTTGGACTAGCCCGCTCACTAGAGACCCTAGGTATCGACATATGTTGCCTATCGGAAACCCGTCTTCGCGACACGGATTCGGTATTGCAACTGAGTTCTCCTATGCCTCGTGGGAGTAGGTTCTACTTACGTGTGTCCAGTGATCCCGTTGCTTCCTCAGCCGGCCTAGCAGGTGTTGGGATTATTCTAAGCCAGAAAGCGGAAACCTCCCTCATAGATTGGATACCCGTTAATAGCAGACTGTGCGCAGCGAGATTTCAGGGTTACAGCAGAGTAAACAAGCATAGCGACGAGAGACGTAACTTATTCGTGATCTCGGCTTACGCACCCCCGAACTGTGGGGCAGATGAGGTGAAGGACGAATTCTACGAAGAACTTCGTTCTCTCTTAACGAAAGCACGCAGAGGCGATATAGTAGTGCTTGCCGGCGATCTCAATGCCCGAGTTGGATGTATAGCGCACTCCGAGCGCTTCCTTGGAGGGAAGTATGGAATGTCAGATGACCGTACAGACAATGGAGAGAGATTGTTGTCCTTCTGTGACGACCACCGCCTCTTTCTCGTCTCCACAAATTTTAGACATTCCAAGCGCCAACTAGCTACCTGGCGATCCCCATCACAACGTACTTGGGCGCAGCTTGACCACATCGCGATAAGCTACAGGTGGCGAGGTAGTGTCAAAAACTGCAGATCATACTGGAGCACCAGTGTAGATTCTGACCACGCTTTAGTTTGCGCAACAATCAACCTTCAATTCGGAGGCAAACCCAAACAAAAGCGTCCCAAACTAGACACAAACGCTTTATCGCTGCCTGAGACAAAAGCCAGATTTAGGGATACCCTATCGGTTTCCCTTTCCAAAGATCGGCCGGTCGAGCTGGATCGTCATTGGCACTACTTTAAGCAAGCACTCTATGACTCTGCTACGAAATGCTGCAAAGTCACTCGTCAACAGTCACACCGCTGGGTCTCTGCTGAGTCCTTCATGCTACTCGAACAGCGCCGTGCCATACCGAGTGGTTTAGAGTATGAGGACGATCGGAAGTGTCTTAGACTCCTAATCAAAGATAGTTTGAGACGTGACCGTGAGTCTTGGTGGAAAGAACGCGCCTCGGAGATGGAAAGAGCGTCAGCCATGAGCAACATGAGGAGACTTTACCAATTGATTCGTGTCTGTGGCCCTAAGCCGCAAGGTCTGAGTGAAACCATCCTCGAGGATGATGGCTCGCGCACAACGAGCCTTCACAGACGTTTAGAAAGATGGAGAGAATATTTCTCTCAGCAGTTTAATCAGCACCGTCCCTCAGACACCGCCGACATCCCTCAATCCACTTTGCAGTGGTCCGTCTCGCTAGCCCCGCCCAGTGTCGAAGAAATACGAAGAGAGATCCAACTACTAAAGCGACACAAGGCGCCGGGCCCCGACGAGCTCCACCCGGTATTCTTCAAGGAAGGAGGCGAGGCAGTCGTAGCAGAACTGCGCGAGCTGTTCTCAAAGGTTTGGGTGGATGAGAGGGTACCTGCCTCCTGGGGTGAATCGCTAGTAATACCAGTCCATAAAAAAGGAGCGCGGAACGAATGCTGCAACTATCGCGGAATTTCGCTTATTCCAGTGGTAGCTAAGATATTGGTCGCAATCCTCCTTCGCAGACTTACCCCGATTCGTGAGGGCACTTCTCGCGAAGAGCAAGCTGGCTTCCGACCAGGGCGCGGATGTGTAGACCAGATCTTCGTTCTGCGACAGTTGCTAGAACACCGTCACTTGTATCAGCGACCTACCATTGTGGTGTTTCTGGATATCAGAGCCGCCTTTGACTCGGTTGACAGATCCGCCCTATGGAACTGCTTACTTCGCAATGGAATCCCATCGAAGTACGTCGCTATCCTAAAGGACCTATACGCACACTCGATAGGGAGGGTAAGGGCGTACGATAGCCTGTCAATGCCATTCAGCACCACAACGGGTGTAAGACAAGGCTGTCCAATCTCCCCGTTCTTGTTCAATTTCGCCATCGAGGACGTCCTCCGGAGTGCTCTCAGTAGTTTCTCCACGGGTGGCGTTGAGCTCCTTCCAGGTGAGCGGATTATGGACCTGGACTATGCTGATGATATTGCCTTATTGGGCGAAGACCCAACATTTATCCAACAAGCTTTGGATATGATGGCAATGGAGGCATCTAAGTACGGGCTGTTCTTCTCGCCAAGCAAGAGTAAAGTGCTCCTTCAGGACTGGTCTGGTGAACTGCCAAATTTTGCTATAAATGATCTGATTCTCGATCATGTTGAGCAGTTCAAATACCTAGGAAGTCTGGTGGTTGCTGGGGGTCGGATAGAGAAGGAAATCACGTCCAGAATTGCTAAGGCCAGAATGGCATTCGCTAAACTTAAGTGCCTCTGGAAGAGACGTGATTTAAGCTTGGGAATTAAAGGACGGATATATTCCACCTCGGTAAGGACAGTATTGCTATACGGGAGTGAATGTTGGACAGTTCGCTCAGAAGATGTTAGGAGGCTTGAGGTTTTCGACCAACGTTGTTTGCGTAGGATTGCTCACGTACGGTGGCAACACCACGTTTGCAATTCTGAGGTCAGGCGCCGCGTCTTAGGAAGCAACGGCACTAGTGTTCAGACAGCCATTAACCGACGTCGCCTCCGCTGGTTGGGGCACGTCCTGCGCATGAAACCCGAACGGTTACCACGCCGAGCGCTTTATGCGTCAGCTGGTACAGACTGGAAAAAAGTGGCTGGCGGTCAGCCACTAACATGGAAGAGTGGCTTGAAAAGGCTCACTTCTGGTCTAGCTAGGGTTGGACGAGCGCGCTTGCCTGGATGGGGTGCAAGAGAAGGGGAGAGTGTATGGCTCGACACATTGGCAACGATGGCAATGAACCGACATCAATGGAAAGAGTGCATCATCTCTATTACTCCCTGATATTCTCTGCTGTTCAAAAACTTTATCAAAAAATTCAAAAAAATGATGTGTGTAAATGGACAAAAAAGTACCCACTGTTCCCCTCTCACTGTTTATTTTCTCACTGTTTCTACCCGAATTGTACCCCCTTTATCGCTTTGTACATCTCATTGTTTATGTTGAACGGCACCATATCTGTATCAGATTGTGCAAATATATATATATAATATATATATATATATATATATATATATATATATATACCTACGTGCAGTCTTTGACTGTGCGGCACTTTGCCTGGATCAGGTTTGTGATTTCATACATACATATGTAACGGTACGGTATCACGAGATCTACGACAAACGAGACGTGGGGTTTTACTTGTTTTCATAACTGTTTGCAAACACACTACTCAGTTGACCCGACCGAAGTAGCAGACTAGTTTACGGATCCAACCAAGACTTGGTTGAAAACTCTTTCGAACAAGGCAGTGGTTTCAGACCGGTCAAAATAGCACAATAGGCCTTCCAGTTGCACAAAACATTGTAACATGTGTAGGTTCAACCTCAGCGTGAAACTTATCACTATAAAAACTACTACACTTGCATACCAAGTTCGGTAGCTCATCAAAATATTTTGATTCGACTCCAACGCTATAGCAATTCGTTTCGCATTTATCAAGACACCGGAGTTTAATTGATAAGTATAGTGAAAATAACAAAAATTGAGGCGTGCCCTTTCAGTTCAAAATGAATGATACAAATGAAGGAAAAACCTATATTTTTCTACTTATCATCACGGGTACACATAAATTCCGTACAAAATTTATGCAAGGTGCAAAGTATCTAACCACTTTCTTTTGCAAGTTCTTCCGCCTTCTCCAAAACATCTTCTATTGAACCAACCATGTAGAATGCAGCCTCCGGGATATGATCCAACTCACCTAAATAGCAAGAATCATAATTATTTATCACGCAACCTACCATTGATTATCATTTTGAATCCTTTGATGGAGTCTTCTAAAGAAACAACTTTTCCTGGACGTCCAACGAACACCTCAGCCATCACAAACGGTTGGCTCAAAAAGCGTTGCAGTTTTCGTGCTCTCGCGACCGTCAACCTATCCTCCTCAGATAATTCATCCATGCCAAGAATAGCAATAATATCTTGGAGTGAACGATGATCTTGCAGAATTTTTTGCACGCCACGAGCAACGGCATAATGCTCTTCGCCAACAATATTAGGATCCAAAATTCGACTATTTGAATCCAAGGGATCGACAGCAGGGTAAATACCTAATTCGGCAATAGCTCTGCTTAACACAGTTGTCGCATCCAAGTGAGCGAAAGTGGTAGCTGGAGCTGGATCAGTGAGATCATCCGCAGGGACATAGATGGCTTGTACCGATGTGATTGACCCCTTGGTTGTGGAAGTAATTCTTTCTTGCATAGTTCCCATGTCGGTGGCGAGTGTAGGTTGATAACCGACGGCACTTGGAATGCGGCCAAGTAGCGCCGAGACCTCAGATCCAGCTTGTGTAAAGCGGAAGATGTTATCAACAAAAAGCAAAACATCTTGCCCCTCTTGATCACGGAAATATTCAGCAACAGTAAGGCCTGTGAGAGCAACACGTGCACGTGCACCCGGTGGTTCGTTCATTTGTCCGTATACAAGAGCAACCTGAAGAGTTAGAGCATTTGAGTCTTACCTTAGAATTATTACCCTTGAGGTCAATTACGCCGGTAGTGATCATTTCATGATAAAGATCATTTCCCTCGCGTGTGCGTTCACCAACACCAGCAAAAACAGAATAGCCACCATGTCTGCGAGCAATATTGTTAATAAGTTCCATGATAAGAACGGTTTTGCCAACACCAGCGCCACCAAATAGACCTAGCAAATAAAGAATATCATAACGTACCGATCTTTCCTCCTTTTACATACGGGGCTAAAAGATCAACAACCTTGATGCCTGTCTCCAGAATTTCTTGGTCTGTACTCATCTGTACAAAATCAGGAGCATCTTGATGTATTCCAGATTTCATTTTAGTTACAATTGGTCCACGTTCATCAATGGGTTCCCCAATAACATTCATAATCCGACCTAGCGTCTCTGGACCTACTGGTACGCATATAGGCGCACCAGTATCTACGCATTCTTGACCACGAACAAGACCCTCTGTACCGTCCATCGCAATTGTTCTTACGGTATTTTCGCCCAGGTGTTGTGCTATTTCGAGTATAAGACGAGGTGTTCTTCCTTTGACCTCGAGGGCATTAAGGATAGGAGGTAAATCATCTTCAAACTGCACATCAACAACTGCACCTATGACTGCGATGACTTTACCCGTGGCTGCTTTGGAGGCAGATTTAGTGGGATTGATAGTGGATGGGGAAGCTGGTGAGGGTTGTTGAGCAGCTGCAGCGAAATTGCGAACTAAGATGCATTATAAGTAGAAAGTAAAATTACTGAATTTGGGATACTTGACGTAATTTTGATTTAGTGAGGTAGCAAGCCTCGAACCGGAAAGAAGCCAGCGACTGGAATTCAGAAAAGACCGAGCCGCCATCATCCTGATTCACAATTGGCGGTTTTTAAATAGTTTCAAAACGATGGAAGCAAACAACAATATTTTGGTAAATTAATGATTACTACACTAAATTCGGAAAATACCGAATACAATATTTTACATAACAATTGCAAGGTAACCATAACAAAAATCAAATAATTTGTAATCTTAAGCAGGAAATATGTTTATATAATTGCTGTTCAAGTTCAATTTCAGTTCAGTTCAGTTCAGTTTGCACAGGACAGTATGTGGCTAACGAGCCAATCGAGCGTCCAGAATTTATTTCGGTGAAAAGCTGCAGAAAACCACCCACCGCTGCCAAAACGTTTATTCTTTTGTCTATTTAAAATCTTCGCCGATCGCGAAGCCAAGAAATTATCCGGGTTGATTTGAGGAAGCACCGCGTTATAGCCGATACTGGAAAAAAGCGTTTTTTTTCTTATTGTGATTTGGATATCCTCGGCGATCGCGACGCTAAGGGGTTAGTTCAGTTCAGTCATATGCGATGGTACGTCCGATGTTTTTCAATCCGTCAATCGGTCCCCGAATTTGTAGCTGCGACTGAGAAAAGCGGAAAGTTGCACGGGGCTGTTAAGATGGTAATGAAAGAAGCTCAACCGCCAGCGTGACATAATCGTTCACCACATGCGTCATTACCGTGCATTTATTTACTAAGTATCAGTTTCCTAAACTTCTTCAACTGAAAATAATGTACTTAGATCTTGATTCAGTTCACTTCAGTTCAGTTCAATTGGCACGGGACTGGAAATCAAGCCAATCGAGCGTCCAGAATTTCTGTCGGTGGAAAGCTTCAAAGGAGCACCCACTATTACAAAAGTTGGTTCATTCTTCTCTGGCATCCTCGTCTTATGTGATGATACGTTAGGTGTTTTCTGGGCCGTACATCAAAACCAGTATTCGTAGCTGCGACTGAAAAAAACGAAAAGGGTTTCTCTTCACCAACCAGTCATTTAAGTTCAGTTTAGTTTGAGCACGACAGTAATTGGCTAACAAGCCAATGTGCCGTCCATACTTTCTTTCACCGCTCTCAGTAATTTTTTCTTTTTGTTCGTTTGAAATCTTCGACGATCGCGACGTCAATTGATTATACAGATTGTATTTAGCGAGAACCTTGTTATCCCGATACTGGAAAGAGAAGAAAGTCACCAGCAAGTTGAAAGATCTGCTGAAAAATAATCGCGCGTAGCAACAAGAAACTAGAGCATTTACTTTCTTTAGGGAATAACGCTCGGAATTGTGATCTACCTAATATTGCATAGCAATTAAGGGCAGTATCCCGGTAATAACTTACCCCATTTGCGGTACAAACTCTGCTTTGAACTCGCGACAGAACTACAGGATATAAGTTTTTTTAGAAGGCTGTTCCAAACATTCACCATCCTACAGCTGGAAACGTGATTCCGGGAGTCGAGTTCAGTTCATTCCGTTTTGCGAAGGACAAATTGGGGCTGAGTCGCCAATCAAGAATACACCACTTCAATCAATATCTCAATAATTTGGCCGCGATTTCCGATTCTGTTGTTTTTTTGCTAATTGAAATTTAGCTTCCATGTGGGGACCAAGCTAAGTCCCACAAGCGTTGCAATGCAGCACCGGTAACTGTTTGGAATATTTTTCAACATTCCAATAACAGCACGATGGTTAATTTTTGATTAAAGCCAGATTTTTGTTAATAAGTAGTATAAGACGTTCGAAAAGCAGGATGGAAGCACACAACCGGTTTCGCGGTTATTGCCGCTCATCAGGTATGCGTGTCCGTGACCTGACAATCAAACGCCGATCTGACCGGTTGTGTGCTTCCATCCTGCTTTTCGAACGTCATATACTACTTATAAACAAAAATCTGGCTTTAATCAAAAATGTACACATTGCGTTTTTACAAAGTCCTGCATGTACACATATGACGCAGATCGTGGCCAACGTGTAAATAAATTATTCTAGTATGAGAGTAATCTTGAATACAACAGTGTGAATCCCATCACTAATAGGTAGAAAGATGCCGTAGAAGAGATTCCAGTCCAACTCAATTTTTTCAAAGTTCTGACTTGCAAAGAATATGCATTCTCCTTCGCTTCGCTTATGCAACAAGCGCCCAATCAATAAATTTCTCTTTTGCAACCTCTCCAGTGAATAAAGCTCGCATTTAACTGCAGACAGAAAAACTATTTGTTGTCCATGTTCTAACGGTTAACTGACAAGCGCGGAGAAAAGCGTCAGGAGCATTTCAAGTTAATGGCCGCAAAGAAACATTGGTTCAGAAAACAGCAACCTAGTAGCACTATCGATTACCCAAAATTATCGACCTTTCTCTCCAGACATTCATTAAACTAAATTATTACTCAAATTACTCGTTGTTCACTGTGGACGCTCTGCTGAACTCACTTCTCAAAACGTGATTCCAATCAGTAATACCAGAGCGTAAAGACGAATTGTCCTCATTGTATGCAGTAATAAGTGATAAATGATCTTTTTCTCGTTGCAGTTTCTCGATGCTATCAGAGGAACTAATATTAAATATTGAATTAGGATCATCAGCAAAGATTAGGTGACCGTTGTTAACTACGTACAGAATGTCTTTGATATTCATTATAAATAACTGGCGAAGGACTAAACCAGGTGGAGCATAAAAGATTGCTATCTCCACTAAAACAAGCCTGATTTCACCTTTAAACAGTTTGTCATTGTATAGATTAATCGTTAAATTTAATGCAGGATACATCCTCTAATAAATAAGTCCACAATTTTGACGAGATACATCGATATATGTGGTTATGCACACCAATGACAACATTTTCAGATAATGCTCTCAGTCTAACCCCGCATACATTTTCCAACCGCAAATGTCTGAGTAATCGGTATATAATTATGATTATATTTTATTTTTGCATCAGTGGTTCCATATTCATCACTGTGAGAAAATCCTCTGTGAAGCGGGATTTACTATGCAAGACATTTAAATCGGCCATGCACCCAATTAATTCTCGTACACATTTTGTCGAATTTTTAGTGTAAAACATAACTCTGACCATTCTTTTTTTAGAATGTGTTCCCATCCATTATGGAACGTTTTTCGAAATAATTACGTGATATAGCGTCATTCGATAAAACTCATAGTTTATCAAAACATTCTTTGAAACAGAAGAAAATCTTGCATGTAATTTGCAAGAAGATCTTCGTGGACGTAGTGCAATTTCTTATTTGTCTGTACCTCCTATGTTGTCTTCAAATGTGCGATACTTTAGTTTTGAATTTGATGAAATTTCTTTTCTTTTAGTACAAATCACTCTGTTTCAAGAAACACAGCTGCACTTTGAAATTGACACTCATTTAATTAGCATAGATGATTTTCAATGCTTTCGTTTTGATCGGACCTGCTGTTAAGCAAATCATGTTTGCCGAGTTATACATTTTGTCTGCGATGGTGGTGTGCCATTGACGAAACTGTTGTTTTCAGTTTGACGGTAAAATGGAAGCAACCATATCTTTCTAATTTTTATTTCTCTCCGTTTGTCCTCTTTGACTGTCATTTTGACAATTTCCGTGTATCTAACAATCCACTTCTCAATGAACACATAATGTACTCTTACGTACTGGAGATCTCAATTCCTGGAATCTATCATTGTTTTATTCTCTTGGCTTTCACGAACATTGTTCCATTCCTAACGAATTCGGAATGGTGTTCGGTATATCGTACTACAAATGAATCACAATTAATAATATTAATAATGGTATTAATATTATTATTGTTCTTTTTATAATTATTATAATCTTTTCTACCGATATTCGGGTTTAACCACGAATCTCACAACACAGAGTGAAGACAATTGTTAATCGCATATGAAAAATAATTAAACATAACACATTCTTCTTATATAGATAAATCATCTTACCAGAACGTTCACCGCAACCTGTCTGTACCCGTTGTCACTTTGATCTGACTGGCTAACCAATTTGTGCCAACCGTTTCCGCCAAGGACGGTCCCAAGCCCGTCTGAGAGAGGAGGAGGGTTGGGCTTAGAGCTAGCAACCCTATTCCGTAAAACCTACTTTGCTACGGAAACGATGACAACAGATCCGAAAATTCTACTCATCAATGGCTGCAGGAGTGATGCAAACCTTACAAAAGGTCCCTTGACGGATGGAGATAAGAGCCGAAAGGAAGTTTCCAGTTCGATGGCCGATCTCTTTGCGCCTAAAAGAACGATAAGACTTGGTTGCTAGAACGTTCAAACGCTGTATCAAGCTGGCAAGCTGACTCAAGCCATACGTGAGCTCAACAGGTGCGAGGTGCGATGGACCGGCTCTTGACAGCCAAAGCTAGATAGCGGTGATACTATTATTTGGTCGGGAAGGCAAGATAACCTCCATCATGGTGAAATCGCTCTGCTTGCAAGCAGAAAGACCAGCAGTATGATCATGCAATGGAAGTGTGTAAACGAGCGACTCATATATGCCAGACTAAACTCGAGCTATTGCAAACTCTCGATTGTGGTAGCATACGCTCCAACAGAAGATGCAGCCCAAGAGGAGAAAGACAGCTTTTACGGAGCCATGCAATCAGTCTTGAGGGTCCTCCCAAAGCACGACCTACTGTTGGTAATGGGAGATTTTACCGCTACAACCGGAACTGTGAATACGGGCAGGAAGCGTACCATGAAAGTGCATGGTGTTGGCCAACAGAATGATAATAGGGAGAGGTTACTTGATTTCTGTGAAGAAAACGATCTTGTCGTTGGAAGTAACCTATTCTCCTACACAAACATCCATAAAATAAACTGGTCGTCTCCGGTCAGCAGAACAGAAAGTCAAATTGATCACATGAAGATAAATGGTAAATGGAGGTGTTCGTTACAAGATGTGAGGGTCATGCGTGGTGCCGATATTTTTGGCGACCATTTCCTGGTTGTGGGAAAGATTTGTTTGAATCTGAGAAGGGCAAATATCGGAATTCAGCGCAGCCCATGGTTGAATGTGAATGAGCTGAGCAATGACGCCACGAGAAATGCTTTTGGTCAACATCTTGAGAGAAGAAATCAGCGCCTGGCTCAAGGATTCAATGACGATTAATGTTTTCAACCGCACACTAAAAACCGTCGAAAAAAGTCCTCGGGTACAGACAGAGGGGCAAAGCCTCGTGAACTCGTCGGAAACCTGGCAACTCATAGAAGAGAGAAAAGATGTAAAGAAACGCATGCTGAGCAACAAACGCCTAATGAAAGGAATGCCATCACTGAAAAGTAAAGAATGAAGGATAAAGAGGTTACAAAATCAGCGAGAAAAAGGACAAAAGACGGCATGTGGAAAACCTGACACAACAAGCAGAAGAGGCTTGCCGAATGAATGATTTGAGAACGTTATATCAGATTAATCGGAAGCTCTGCAATCGCAGTCAGGCAAGCAATCAACAAGAGAGGACCCAGGGTGGGGATGTAATAACTGATGCGAAAGAAGAGTTAGCCAGAAGGCGAGAACATTTTGAGCTCATTCTAAACCGCTCATTGCCTCAAACTACCGTCGATATCGAACTTCTAAAGAAAGGTGACTTGAGCTACTGCACCAATTAGCGAGGTATTACGCTTCTATCAGTCACGAGCAAAGTATTCTGCCGCATCATTCTCCGGCGTGTCTCCAATGCAGTTGAATCCATTTTTCGACAAGAGCAAGCCGGGTCAGGAAAGAAAAATCTTGCATTGATCAAATCTTTGCCCTCCCTCAGATCCTTGAGCAGACAAATGAATGGAATGCAGAGCTATGTGTAGCCTACATCGACTTCCAGAAGGCCTTCGATAGCGTTGACCGACCAGTGTTATGGAAAATCCTCCGTCATTATGGTATACCATCAAAGATAGTAAATCTCACAAAAGCCTCTTATGAGAAGTTTGAATGCCATGTTGCTCACAATGGAATGCTCACTGAGAAATTTGAGGTTCGTACGGGAGTGAGGCAAGGATGTATCCTCTCACCGATACTCTTCTCCCTAACAATAGACTGTATTATGAGACAGGTGAGCGATGGCAGGGCAGCAGTCATTCCATTGACCCCAGCGGGACCGCTAGAAGACCTGGACTATGCGGATGATGTTGCCCTCTTGGATTGCAAGATCAGTGACATCCTGAACAAGAGCGATCGACTATCGGTAAATGGCAAGACGGTTGGTTTGGAAATTAACGCTGGCAAATCGAAGGTAATGCGGAAGAATGTTCCAGAGCAACAACCGGTGTTCGTGGACGGTCAACCGCTCAGTGAGGTTACAGATACTGTCTACCTTGGGAGCAAACTGACTGTAAATGGAGACTGTGAATATGAGGTCAGGAGAAGGATCGGGAAGGCGAACCAAGCATTTTGCATGCTGAATTTCATTTGGAAATTCCCCACTCTCAGCATTAACAGGAAGATCAGACTCTCCAAGAGCAATGTTTTGTGTGTGTTGCTGTATGCATCGGAGTGCTGGAAGACGACCGCTGCCATTGAGCGCAGAATGAACGTGTTTCAAACTAAGTGCTCGAGACGGATTCTACGGATTTTCGGCCACACACAATTTCAAATGAAGAGCTCCTGAGAAAAACTGGTCTTGGGGTGGTATCAACCGTAGTCAAAAGACGACGGTGGAGACTGTCCGGTCATGTCTGCAGGATGGATCCCAGTTCGCATACGAAGGTAGCCTTTAACTGGCTTCCGCAAGGTAAACGAAAAACTGAACGGCCCAAGAAAACTTGGCGCAGAACGTTGAAACGCGAACTACATGCACAAGGATTCACGGTGCAGACGGCAACGGAAGCAGCGGCAGACCGGAACCACTAGCGAGGGGTTGTCTTCGCCTCATGTGGCACCCGGCACGGAGAGGACTGAGTGTGTAAGTGAGTGAGTTCCAATTCAATCAATCACTACGTTTATCTTATTTGACTGACCGTGACGAATTGCACATTATTCTATAGGATGCGATGTTGTGAATCTCCTTATGTTTCTGTGAATGTTATCGCTCTTACCGAAATTCGAATTATTACTGTTTTGCCATTGACATCGTAGGTCGCTTCAGTGCCTCCTGGTCATATGATATACCGGAAAGTAGTGTTTTGCATATTAATCGCGATTAGCACTCGTCGCTAATGCACCTCACTCCTCCACAAAATGTAATAAATTAACGCCTACTTATATGAATTTTTGTTGAAAAGCGTCTATTAGACAATATTTTTCAATATATTGCTCGGCTAAATCCATTATATCAATAAAATATTGTCCACTACACAATCCCTCTGTAATTTTGCGTTGTCCCACTTATGGGAGTATTTTAGAAATTGTTCCAATCATTCTTCACATCAAGAAGTAATTATAGATTTAGGTTTTGCCAGCAACAAAGCAGAAGGAGACGGGCATTTTCGGTTTGTCCTACCCGATATTAATGAAATTGCAGAGCAACATTTTTAAATGGAAAATTGAACATAACAATCAGACGCGGGCAGTTTGGAACTCGGAAAGTTTCTTTGTTCTCACTATTCTTTATATCGCATATATTAATTTATACGTT